>PVKP010032377.1:0-25997 GCA_004027715.1 Plecturocebus donacophilus | reverse complement strand
TAATTAACAAACATTTAGAAATGTGCTAAACAAACTTTTTGACTTGAACTTTATATAGAAAATATGTTAACTTTTTTGAGTTCTACCTTGCCTTCTTTTTTTTTAGTAATTTCCATATCCTGTGAATTAATTTTGGTATTTGTATATAAGAATTAAAGAGATAAAGTTTCTTCTCTCAAAGTACTCATAGTCAATAGGTTATTAGATATTATTTTTGCAAACTGCCAGTTATTTATACTTTTTCTTTCTTTTTTCTTTTTTCTTTTTTTTTTTTTTGGAGATGGAGTCTCATTCTGTTCCCAGGCTGGAGTGCAGTGGCTGGATCTCGGCTCACTGCAACTTCCACCTCCTGGGTTCAAGCAATTCTCCTGCCTCAGCCCCCCTCAGTAGCTGGGACTATAGACACCCACCACCATGCCTGGCTAATTTTTTATATTTTAGTAGAGACAGGGTTTCACCATGTTGCCCAGACTGGTCTCAAACTCCTGAGCTCAGGCAATCCACCTCCCTTGGCCTCCCAAAGTGCTAGGATTACAAGCGTGAGCCACCACACCAGCCTATTTATACTTTTTCAAATAATTCAAATAATGAAATATTGTTACCACTTAATGAGAATAAAGAAATCTTTGGGCAATGCTGTTTTCATTTTTAAATATCTTTATATATTTAGGTGGTAGAAATGCAAATTTCTTACGTGCATGTATTACATAGTGATGAATTCTGGGCCTTTAGTGTCTCCATCACCCAAATGGTGAACAATTGTACCCAACAGGCAATTTTTTAACCTTCATTTTCCCTCTAAGTCTCTCACCTTTTGGAGTCTCTCCAATGTCTATTATTCCACTCTGTATTTCTATGTACAGCCATAGTTTTGGTCCTACGTATAAGTAAGAACATGCAGTATTTAAATTTCTTTTTCTGAATTATTTCACTTAGGATAATGGCCTCCAGTTCCAAGTTCCATCCATGTTCCTGCAGAAGACAATATTTAATTTGTTTTTATGGATGAATAGTATTATATGTTATATATATATACACATACACACACATATATATCATAGATATATCATATATGTGTGTATGTATATGTATACATGTATTGTGTCAAAGTTGTAGCTTCCTAATGTCTAGAAAGCAAGGCTGCAGAAAGCAAGAATAGATGATAATGCATGCTTTAGAAAATTTTCCAACTATATTCACAGGCCTGAGACACATTACAATACTGTAACAGGAAAATACATAGACACTTTTGATACACATACAGTTAAAAAAGGAAAAAGACATCTCTCAACTGAATGCTTCTAGGAAAATTCTTTTCTATAATTCAGATACCATTTTGTTTGTAACTCTTTCCTAAGTATCACATTAAAAAAAAAAAAACAAAACCTTCTTGGATCTTGTAATTTGGATTCAAAGATTTTCCTTACCAAATTATAACAATAGTTTATATATGTTGAGTGCTTAAAAGATTATGGACTTTGTTCTGAGCAATATATTTGTGTTGTCTCATTTTATCTTCAATTTCAGCATATAATGTTAATTTATTATTCCTAGTTTCCCGGTGAAGGAATTGAGGCATGGGAACTTAATTGACTGAGTCACCTAGCTGATGGTAAAAATTGGAACCCAGAGCAGTGCTTCTGAAATTTTAAATGGTACATAAAGCACCTGGGCATCTCAGTCAAATGTAGATTCTGATTTTGTCCAAGGTAGAGTCTGAGATTTTGCATTTCTAACAAACTCCCAGATCATGCTTCTTCTGCCCATCTAAGGATCACACTTTGACGAAGAGGAGTCTAGAGCTCTGTACCAAAACTGCCTTCAAAAATTGCTTCCTATGAAAATATGACCTGTATTTGATTCCTGCTTACTATAAAAGTATAAATTATATGTTTCTTATTTGCTCACCCTTATCATGATGTAATGCTGTGAATGTGAATGTTTGTCTTTACCCCAAAATTGTTCTTTAACTCTAAATTTTAGGATGAACAAAGCAGGCTTAAGCAGCTAAACATCTTCATCAACAGGCTGAATTCATGAATTCTTGGCTTGTCTTAGATTTGGCTGCTTGAGTTATGCTTTACTTCTCTAGAAAATATCTAATTTCCACTCCTAATCACTAAGCTACAAATCTGAGATGGTTCCTTGGCTACTACTTGCTCTTTTTCCTTTTTGTTCCAGAGTGTCCAAACTATGAGGAAACTGCGAGTGTCCTATTTATATCAGCACTGTACTGATACAGTAAGGAGACCACGCAGTTTGCTGGAGGTAGATTTACTATTGAGACTTTCTCTTGTTTAATCACAAGCTGGGAATTATGAAAAAGCCTTTAGCAGGATATAACTATTTATAACATGACTAGAGGGGCACAACAATTAATTCAACAGTTAATTGTCAAGTGTCTACTTATATGCTAGACACTTAGACACTGAGGAATGGATAGTGAATAACATCACAAAGTTGAATATGTGATGATGAATCTGTCTTTAAATTTAGCAGTGTAGAATATGCCTAATCGTCGTAGATCTAACACCTTTATTGGCCAATTACAGAAGCATAAGGAGAGGAATCCTTTCTCATTCCCAAACCATTATCTGATTCCTGGCCAGCTCTCTGTTAATGCTACTATTAGGCTGAATTTAGAGCTGCCATACCATCAGGATGCTTTCCCACTTTATGAAAAACTTGTTCTATTTAGAAACATGGCAGTTAAGTGCAGGATAGTGATTACAGATTTGGGCTTACCTTTGATGCTTTGAACTGGGTCCCACCGAACTGGTAAGTTCTGCTACTTGCCTGGCCCCTAGCAGCTCCATTCTGTCTGCTCTCGAAGTGGCCCACATGGAAGACTCACAGGTGCCAATGGAGAACCTACTCAAGTCTCCGAATATTACTCACAAACAAGTGAGATGTTTCTCTAGGGTTGATATAGTGGTATTTCACTCAGTTTCTAATTTAACAATCTCTTCCCCCATTCTTTCCAGAAGGAGCTGTAGAGATACTGATTAAGCAGAAATTAAACATCCTAACACTGTCGTTATCTTTTCTTAAGTGGCCACTTCAGCCATGAGGAAAACATTAATTAAACTAGAATGTAATTTTACAAGGGTGTAGGTAGGCTTTCAATTTTCCTGATTCTGAGTTTGTCGAGAAGGAGCAGAGAGCCTTGTGTTTAGAGACTGTTCAGATTGAATGTAGAATTCAGGCAGATGGAGTTTGTGTCTTCTAATCACAATATTTGTGAAATATATTTTCCATCCAACAGTATAGCAGTATCTGCAGGGGAGAAATCACATCTTGTGCAGTCTATTGATGCTGTGTCAGGTCAGAATCGATTGGGCAAGCAGATGACCAAATTGATCAGCAATGACTCTGCCAGGGCCTGCAAACTTCTCAGGACAGCTTCTGTTGCTTCCTCAACTGATAGCAAACTCTGGGCTCAGAAAGCCTCTGTAGGCTGCTCTAGAGGGAGAAGGGCTCAGTTGTCCCAATTATCCTCTTGCCTCACTCCCCATTCTAGTTAATTCCTCACACTACCCCAGAATAGGTCTTACTTAATGGTCACTCCTAAATCTGGTAAGGTGTTACTTACTCCAGATACCACTTTTCGAAGGCTGTGGCATTTGGAAGACTGAGGTACTCTATACAGGCAAAAGACAACAATTTGGTTTGTAGAATCTAATGTGATTTTGTTCTGTGGCATGGCCTCATCTCCCTTTCTCAGCTCTTCTTGTGCCTCCGATTTCCCTGCCCACACCAGTCACATATATTTTTTTTCTGTCTCTACACTTCGCCAAGATGGTTCCTACTTTAAGACCTTTGTAGACTCTGATCCCACTACTTATAAATGTTCTTTCTTACGACATTTTCACATTCTGACTTGCTCCTTTCATTCAGATTTTAGCTTAAATACCTTTTTAGTGATACTTTCCCTACATTTCCAATCAAATTTTCTATAACTTTAAATTTTACTTTTATGCCCAAATTTCATGAATTCAATGTGTGTCTATTTTTTGTAATAATTTCAGATGATTAAGACAAAGAAATTATTGGGTTTATTGGTAAAGCTCAAATAGGCCTTTGGGAAGTCATATATTCAAACGCTTTTGGTAATTAAATAATATGGAAGATGTCCCTCACCCCCATCACCACCACGACCCAAGCAAGCTATCCTAAATCCAGAAAGATCAGCCTCCATAGTCGGGAAAACTACATTGCTTTTAGCCAACATTATTTTTTAGGGTATGACTTGGACATTAGATGATTCATTAGATTATAATAAAATATAAATTAGATAATAAATTAAGTAATCTTGATAAGTTATCTTGGCCACTACAAAGATTCCTGCTTGGGTCCCCAGTGAGCATGAGAGTCTCCCGACTGGTATAATCCCCAAGTGTTTCTCAGGGCCTTATCAAAGACACACTCTTGAGATCACTGGGAAAGTTTTTAACAAACCATTATGCAATTCAGTATAATTTAGCAGATATTCATTATGTCAGCAATGTCCTGTGAGATAATACAAGCAGAAGAGGACTTGGCCCCTGCCTTCAAGGAGAGCACAGTCTAGTGCAGGAGACAAATACATAGATATATCATGAGAGCAACAAACACATTACAAGAACAAGGTCTAACGAAAGCACTAATGGAAGACAGACGTAAAAAGAGATGGATCCCAGATGATGCATCTGGAGGGTTCCAGGCTTTTTATCCCACAATGTATTAGGGAAAATGGCTTAAAATAAATGTCACTCGTGCCAGTATTGGAGGGTTTGTCAGTCTCTAACTCAGCATTTCAGATATTCATAGCTTCTGTCGAGCTTTACCTTCTTAAGTTAGGCAAAAACTAGCACATAGCAGGCAGTGACGCCCAAATCAGTCCTATGATTGCATTGCCAGAAAGCAGGGAAGGAGCAAGAGGCTTCAACCTTTCCTCGTGAAACCTGATGATTCAGTACCCTTCTGTTTAAAGAGCTGTTTACAGTTGCAATCTGTAAAACAACTTCTTTGGTTCAACATGTTTGGCAAAGTTGGTCTTTATTCAAATTTAGTGCACTCTTTCTACACATTCTTATCATTTCGAAGTCCCAAAGTATTGATTAATTATTGTTACTAAATTAAATTCTCATGTATAGTATAGAATTTTTACTTGATTTCTACTTTAAAAATCACACATTAAGGTGCTTCCCTCCATATCTCATTGTTAACTTCCATTAAGCATAAGTCATTAGCAAATGGCATAATTCTTTATAGGAGTTTTTGGATATTTGTCCTCTCCCTACAGGTTTTATGCCTGTATTTCCTCAGTTAACTGCCTGTTGTGAGCTTAAGATATAAACAGATAAGCTACTTTGGGTGGAGGTTATCTGAGGGCTCTTTTCTTCTTAAAACCACCTTCTTTTATATGTATGTCTCTAGTAAAATTTGATAACACAGAGACCCAAGGTGTCCAAATGGTGGTGTCCAAAATTGTTAATGCTGTCTGAGGATGGAAGCAACTGATTCACCATTTAGGCTGTCTACAGAGAATATGAGTTAGAAATAGTCATGTCAGAGTTGAGCCTGGGAAAAGAATTCAGAATTGTATGCTTTGAAGTGGAAAATTTGAAAATAAAACTATTATTTATATCAAGTTAAAGTGACTTTTAAAAAATTATTATTTTCCATATATTAGGAGTATAACACACATATAGTTGAGGATTTAAAGTAAAGTAATCTTGATTTGGGGTCCATAGGTTCTACTGAATTTTATAACTTGCTACAGAATATTTTTTCTTAATATCCATGTTGTTATCCTGGATAATAATGACATCAGATATGTTGTTATTATCTTGTAGGAGTATGGTTTCCCAGGCCTACTTCTTATGTTACCAGAGATATTTAGGGCTGTGCAGTGTGAAGTCTTCTATGAAATGCAGAAAGACAAAGAACTGTTTATTTAGTTCAGCTATGAGAACGATGGGAGAAATATTAATCAGGGGGACTTTGAGCATATTCCCCTCTTTAATTTAGGGATCAGTGTAGCTTTCCGAATGACGATTAAAGCCACAATCAAAGCAAGAGTGCATAAGGCTCTTAACAATCTCTTCTTCTTGTATATTTCCAGCTATGATTTACAAATGGACCCAAGATGGTACCTTTTCCCTAATTTTATGTAGATGAAAACTTGTCATGAAAAATGTAAACCACATTCTTTGATTTCTCTACATTTTTGTTCATGTTATTCCTCTGCTTTGAATAAGTGTCACTCTTTCTATTTTGTTCATCAAGGTCCAACTCCTTTGACACCTCTGTAAAGCCTTCCTCCATTTATATGAGGCAGTTCTATTCTATTCTGTTTCAAAAACACTGATCCAACAACACTAGGCTCAAACTACTGACATAATGCTTACTTTGAAAAATTAGTATAAACTTCATAATATCTGCTTGTTAACATCTTCCAAGTTTCATATATTTTGTATTTTTATGCCTTGCAAAATAACTAAGTGTACTGACTCTTTCAACTTTTCTTGACTCATTCTACCTCATCACTTCTGTCTCCTGGAATTGTCTAACATACTTTGTATATTTCAGTCCTAGTGCCAGTTTCTGCTTTGGGAAAAACACAAAAGAAGAAAAGAGCATTTTTATAACCTGCACCCTTAGCATATTTTAAATTACTCTCTACTATGTACTCTTTGTATGTTCATGTGCATAAGCATGTATTACTCTTTTCAGTTATTTTTGTTATTGTTTATATTTCCTTTTTCTTACTAGATTGTAAGCTTAAGAGAGAAGTTTCTGAATTTTACATATCATTCATTCTGTTTCAAGCCCTTTATCCTAATACATAGCACATAATGAGTTCTTGTTAAGTATTTGCATAATTTAAACTAGATAAGGGTTAGGGGAGACATGTCTTGAACCAAGTTTTTCTATTTCAAGATCATGTCTCCTTTTACTATGTTGTGTTACCTACCTGGAGGATAGAGGCATTTACAGTCACCTAGAAAGGACATTCAACTATCAGTGCTCAGAAGTATAGCATTCAAATCGTCAAGTTTTCCAGATCATTTTGTTCCTCTTACTTCATTTTTCTGTGCTTGTGTTTGGGTGTTTTATAGCCAGTGAGAGAGAGTATAGTAAAAAATAATGATAGTTACCTTATAGGGGTTTTTAGAAATTAAGGATAATAGCATATGTAAAACATGTGGCACACCAAATACACTGAGTAAATGTTTGTTTCCATTTTTATTATTTTTTAGGCATAGTCTATTTTGGCTTAAGAAATATTAGAAACTCTGAACCAAGTTTTATTTGAGAACATGTTTGAATACTGCCAAAAGTAGAATCTCAAAATATATGGCTTTCAATTATTCATTCTCTTTCATTACCTACACTGATGTCGGTATTCAGATATTGTCTGCATTGCAAAATAAACATGAGGGTGATAAATTGGGAGTGACAGGAAGTTATCCTAGAGTAGTATGAAGTTGTCAACAATACTATCCAGCACATCCTGGGAATGAGATGTGTGGTTTAGTGCACCATGTTGGAAAGAACACTGGATGATATTATGGACACTGAAGCTTTTATTTCAACTACTAATTTCAGTAAATAGCCACACAATTTAAACTAGAGAGTCAATGACAAAAATATGTCTTGAACTGGGTTTTCTGATTTCAAGATCATGACTCTTTTCATTACATTGTGGAAACTAAAGCAATACAAATGAAAGTAAACATTCAGGTAGTACTATTACCTGAATTTGGATAAGTCAGTCATATCTGGGGGACTAGATTCTTCATTTTTACAATAATAGAGTAGATGACAGTTGAGGGGAGGGGCTGGCCTACTTGGCACAGACATTTAAAACTCTTCTGATTCTTTTAGTGTTTGTCAAGTAGAGTCAACCATATTGGTCATAAACAGATAATTCGTTTTTAAATAATAAGAACATAATAAGGTAACACTGTTAAATATAATAGATGATTTTATACTCTCCTTGACAATTGAAAGGTGTTTTAGCTTACAAGGACCACTTCATTAGAGTTATCCATTTGTGGATATATAATCATTAATCTAAACTAAATTAAGAAGTGATTTTAGGGGAAAAAAATGTTCCCAGGAAGAAGATGCTGATTAAATTGGTTTTTAATGCAATTGGGAGGAAATTCCTTAATGTAATTAAGAAAAAAGTACTTTTTTATAGACTGTTCTGCCACTGCTTTGTTTGGTTCATGTTTTCTAATGAGAAAAACACATTACAAATGAAGCGAATGGGCAACAATACATGCCCTATGCCAGTGTGAATGATGGATGGGCTCTAAGAAGAAATAACCAATGTCCACAATAGGCTTATTATAATAGGATGAGTCCTTGGTTTTTGGAGGCCAATAGAAGCGAAAGTGTTTAATGATCCCCTCTTACAAATGAGTAATTGCCATTATCTGTCAGTATTCTTTTGTTTTGTTTTCGTTCTATTATTTTATTCAATTTGGTTTTCTAGTTTTGTAATTAGAAGTCCTTGGATATGAGTAGAGGGGAAAGAAAAAAATGCTAAAAGGGAATAATTTTGCAAAGAAAATTATTGCTTTTCAGAATATTTAGGAAATTATCACTGCAGTAGGCAAGGAATGTATTTTGATTGAGTGGTGGCAGATCTATCTGAATGCTATGAATGATATTTATTTCTTATTAAATGCAGCTCTTCAAAATTTTAAATTTTTTCTTAGCTTTTTTATGACCTTCAGTCAACAAAATTTTGTTTTGGTGTGCTGAGTGGTATGCCGAGTGAGGTAATTTTAGGTACTACATAAGCCAGGGAGCTCTGATGAGGTAGCTGTGGTCTGGGGAAGGAGACTCAGTTGAAAGGCTTGCCCTGAAGTTGTATGACCATGAAGCCAAAAGCAGCATCCAGAGAAACATCGTTGTGTTGGACTTTGGGAGGTATCAGTGAAGATCTATCCTGAGAAAAAGAAGGCCAGGATATTTTCAAACAGAATTCATATTTGAAGTTATTAGGTAATAATGCCAGAATTCTGCAATAGAGCCCTATCCTGCCATAAGTGGAAAAGAAGAATGCATCTCTATGGTCTATGCTGGCGTTTAAACCATTTTTTTTTTTAGCTATAAACACCCTTCTATACATTGTGATACAAGGGCTAAGAATTTGCAAACTTCTCTCCATTTGATTAGGTTTATGTCAGATTCTGCCAATAAGGGCGCTAGAGGAAAATCTAAATTCTGGTAGAATTAAAAGGCTAACAGCAAGGGTTACAGGTTACCAATAGAAACACTAGATGCTTTGGCTTTACATAGATGCTACCATGAAGATACTTCCTATTTTCTTTTTCAGCTGGGAGTAAAAACTATGCTACTTATACTCTGTACACATGGAAAAGATGTATATTGTTCACTTTCAATTAAAAAATGTTCCAGCCTATTTCTTAACTCCTGCTCGTTATCATATCTCCTCCCATGCTGGGTCCAGAGACTCTCTTGATCCCAGGTGAACACATCCTAGGCTTCTTTTGCAGCTTCCTCATAGTTGTGTTCTTCCATGGTTCAGTATTCATGCATTCCATTCTCTAAAGTCCAGAGATTTCTTGAACTTTCTCATCTATTGTTGATTCCAGTTCTCTTTACCATTATGGGTTTATGCCTTTCAGGAACACTAAACTTATTTTGTTTGAATCTGGCTGTGGGAAAGAGGTAAATATGTACTCCAGCCTCCATCTGAAACCCTAAGTTTTAATTTTCTTCAAATAAATTCTTACAAATTATAATTGCCATTGATTTTTGCTCCCATGTCTTATTTATTCAAGAAAAGGAGTTTGATGATGTCTCCTTTCATTTTTCAACATTGTCACATTGTTTTCAGGTAAACTATTGTCATTTAGTCAGAAATTACAGAAAAGATTTATACTCCATGCAGGAGAAATATGTAAAGATAATACAGAAAGTAAGCTGTGACTTCTTATGTGCCTTCATGTTTGGGATGTATTTCTTATTTGCTATTTGACCTTAGCAAGTCACTTAACCTGAATGAGCTTCTGATTTACTCATCTGTAAAATGAAAATAATAATAGATTCATTGTAAAAATGCATATATTATATATACTTCAGCACATAAATTATCAGGAAACTATGGAAATTCCAAAAGAAAATATATTAATTAAGGTTATACAGATGATTTTTCTGGTACAATTGTGGATATAAAATAATAAATGTGGCGCTAACTGTTTAAGAGACTAAAGACCTGGAGAAGCTAAATGCACTTAAAGGCACTTTTTTTTTTCATACAACAGACATTTATCGAGAATGGAAGAAGAAATTACCTGAGAAGTGTAGAAAAGCTTTACACTTGTTGAGATTATTTTGGAAAAGAAGTTCTGTAGTTTTTAAACTACAGAGGGACGTTTAAAGGAGGGAAGAGCCAGTCACATAAATATAACTGCATAAGCATTGCTGGTAGAATAAATCCCTTAAGATGTTCATGCCCTCATATCTGGAACCTGCAAATATGTTACATAGCAAAGAAGTCTTTGCAGATTACATAAAAGTTACAGACCTTAAAATAGGGAGATTATCCTAGATTGTTCTGGATAACCTAATAACATGGAGTCTTCAAAAATGGATAATTTTCTCCTGGCTAAACCTGGAGAGATTCAGGGGAAAAGAGAGGCAGACAGATTTGAAGCATAGGAAAGATTCAACTGCCATGGCTGATTTTAAAATGGAGGTTGCCAAGGACTTCAGTCCTACAGCCACGAAGAACTGAATTCTGCCAACAATTTGAATAAGCTTGGAAGTGGATTCTTTCCCACAGCCTCCAGAAAGCAACACACAGCCCTGCCAATACCTTGGTTTTACCCTTGAAACACTAGGCTTAGCCTCCTTGGATTTCTGAGTCACAGAACTATCAGCTAATAAACAGATTTGGTTTTCAAGCTGATTTGTTACACAGAAATGGAAAACTAATACAATAAATGTATGAGCAGAATGTGTACAGCAGGTTCTCGGTCTACAAGGGCATCATTTTGGTCTAGGTAGAACAGTGGGTAGGAGGGACAATATAGAAGAAGACTTTTATTATTATTTTGTGAAAAATGGGAAACTACTGAAGAGTTTAAGAAAGAGAAGGAATGAGATCAGAACTTAGTGAAAGAAAACTATGTTGTCCATGAGTCAGATAGCTATGCAATTTTTTTTAGAAGATAATTTTGAGTCATTGCATTTATGCTCTATGCAAGAGAAATATGCATAGAGTATGCAAGGAGAGGTGAGAATTAAGGAAGTAAGGAATGATGAAAGAAAGAAGAGCTGGCATGTTTCTAACTTGGTCTCAGTAGATGATAAGGTGGTTAAGTAGGGCAGAAAATGCAGAGATGTATTTTTATTACTAAGAGCATAGTCTGTGTGGTAAACTGTAGCTAGATACCAGCTCACTCCGTGCCCTAGTGGTCTTACCTGAAAATGAGTATTGTAATGCCTCATTTGTAAGGCTGTCACAGGTAAATTAGATGATAAATACGCATTTTTAAAGATTACTGTATAATTAGATGAGGTGATTTGTGCAAATCTTGTATCAATGTGCTGGGGAGCACTACATTAAGATAAGATGTAATCATCTTTATTTCGACAATTTCTCCAGCTAATTAGAGGCAAAAATCATGGGTAGAACTAGCTCTCCCAACATGTGATCACAGCTGTTTTCCCCACATAGGATTCCTGCCTCCAGAAGAGGACGCATTAACTGTCTTTTTTCTTGAGATAGATAACTTTTCTTAAAATAGATTCTCCACTTACAAGAGATATCTCAGTCTGGACGCTATTTTTTCTTACTGAAAATCTTAGGGTGCTAGCTAAAAAAAGGGATGACAAATTGTTTTACAAAGAGGAATAAGAATAACTCAATAATACTACCTATTAACTAACTTCTTTGAAATTCTCAATTTCTCCATCCATTGGCAAATTCACATCATGTCCCACAACATTGCTTAAAATATGTTTTCCAAATATCTTTCCCTAATGAACTGTTTTCCAAGTTGAAATGATGGAGTTGTTACACTCGAGAAGTTAGACCTAGAATTGTCGAGAGGAAGCAGATTCACAGGACACATAGCTCTGACTATTGGGAATTGTAAGAGTGCTGTTTTTCAAAAGGAAAAACATTTGCAGTGTGAACCTTGAGACGTATATTAAAAATACTTCCAACTCATTGTTCAACTATTTTAAACAATTATTTTCAAGATGTTAGTCATGGATTTCATTTCTTAAAATACAAATGTAGAAAGGGAATAACACTGCTTATTTTAAGATAACGAGATAATGCAGGGATGAGTGGCATATTAATCTCTTGGTTATTGGCACTTTAAAAAATGCCAGAAGGGTTCTCAGAGTTTTATAAATGTGAACTTTCTCAACTAGCTGTAAAAAGAGTTCCCAAGGATATAATATTTTCCAACATAAGAAATTCAATTTTGGTCACATTTGCTTGTCTATTTTTATTATACTTATTTATTCATAACTTGACTTGTTCAAAAAATAATTCAAGATGTTTTATAAAGATACATATCTTTGCGCAGAATAAAAACATGGAGAAAAAAGTGAAAAAGTTGTAATAAAGGGTGAAATGTAGACAGTAAGGTAGAACCAGCTGATAGCAACTAATTCAAAGCTTACATACTTGTTGAAGGTGTCACACACTTGAATCTAAATGTTGCTCAGGGAAAGCACAGATATTTCCTTGTTTTAAGACCATAGGGAAGTGTTATTCTATGGTTTACCATGAAAAGAACACTATGTGGAATCAATGCCCATCCTCAGCAATAGCCACATGTAAAACCTGACTATAATTTGCAAAGCACTGTTTTTTTTTTTTCCCTAAATATGGGTGGTTGGCATGGTATCCATTCACATGTTGAAAAACATAATTTCTTCAATGGTTTGATGTAATACTGTCTATATTACCTAGGGATTTATTGCAGAAGAATTGGAAGAATGGATTGGTATGCTTCTGTCAGTCTCATCTTACCTAAAATCTCTTCCTCAGATAAGTTTTTTAAAAGTCTTGCACAGTGAGCAGTTCAATATTATGCTCACAGAGAGGTTCCTAAAATGTAGCTCCTCTGTGACTGTTTCAAATTATATGAGCCAGGGAAAGGACTGACCTGCTTTTAAAAGACAAAGTAATGTGTGTTATAATTGTATTATTACATTTACTGTAGAGAGTTGCTTTAGTGATTTATAATTCAATTTATTTATTGAAAACACTTACTAAGGCTCTATTAGCTTCACGACAGTTTTTCTGGAGGTCACAGTGATTATAAAATAACCATAGTTTAAGATCTCAAAATTTTTAATTTTGGAAAAAAATCATATACGGGATACATTACACAAGGAACAACTAGATGAGTGTCAAAAAGGAAGGATGGGTTTGTCAAAGATAAGTTGAATGTAAATGCATGGATTTATATGTGTTCTTCCTTCAGTCCCATTGATCAATGTGCCTGTTTTTATACCAGTACCATGCTGGTTTCGTTACTATAGCTTTGTAGCCAATTTTGAAGTCAGGCACTGTGATGCCTCCAGATTTGTTCTTTTTGCTTTGAGTAAGACCCTGAGTAAGCAAAGCAGTAAGACTGCTTTATTTATTTATTTATTGATTGATAGCAGGTGCATTGTATCTGTAAATTGCTTCAGGAAGTATTGCCGTTTTAAAAATACTAATTCTTCTAATTATTCCAATCCATGAACATGAAATATCTTCCCATTTTCTTGTTTTCCTCTTTAGTTTCTTTCATCAGTGTTTATAATTTCCCGTGTATACTCTTTCACTTATTTGGCTAATTGATTCCTCAGTATTTTATATTCTTTGTAGCTATTACAAATTAGATTGCTTTCTTAATTTATTTTGCCATTTGTTCATTGTTAGCATATATAAATATTACCAGGTTTTGTATGTTGGTTTTGTATTCTGCAATTTTACTGAATTCATTTATCAGTTTTAACAGTTGTTTGGTGGAATCTAGATATAAAATATAAAATCATGTCTACTACCACCAAGGCTAATTTGACTTCTTCCTTTCCAATCTGGAAGCCCTTTATTTCTTTGTCTTGCCTAATTGTTCTGGCCAGGGTTTCCAGTATTATATTGAATAAACATGATAAAAGTGGAAATCATTGTGTTTTTCAGATTTGGGAGAAACAGACTTCAATTTCCCCCATTCAATCGATCCTTAGCTGTGGATTTGTCATATATGACTTTAGTTGTTTTGAGGTATATATTCTTCTATATCCAGTTTGATGAGGGTTTTTCTTTTTTCTTCTTTTTTTTTTTCCTTTGAGAAGGAGTCTTGCTTTGTCACTAGGCTGGATCTCTGTTGCAGTGGCAGGATCTCTGTTCAAGCGATTCTTCTGCCTCAGCTTCTCGAGTAGCTGGGACTACAGGTGTGCATCACCAGGCCCAGCTAATTTTTGTATTTTTAGTAGAGATGGGGTTTCACCATGTTGGCCAGGCCGGTCTTGATTTCCTGACTTCAAGTGATCTACCCACCTCAGCCTCCCAAAGTGCTGGGGTTACAGGCATGAGCCACCTCGCCTGGCACCCCCCCCCCTTTTTTTTTAAATTTTTCTGAGACATGGTTTCATTCTGTCACCCAGGCTGGAGTGCCATGGCACGATCTCAGCTCACTGCAACCTCCACCTGCCACTTTCAAATGATCCTCCTGCCTCAGCCTCCTGAGTAACTGGGACTATAGGCTGCACCACCATGTCCGGCTAATTTTTGTATTTTTAGTAGAGATGGAGTTTCACCATGTTGGCCAGGCTGGTCTTGAACTCCTGACGTCAGGCGATTCACCTGCCTCGGCCTCCCAAAGTGCTGGGATTACAGGTGTGAGCCACCGTGCCTAGCAGGCCTTCATTTTGAATGCTTATTCCCACCTCCTTAGAATGTTGAACTAGTTACTAATGTCTGATTTTAGAACACTTTAGATTCCTCTTTCCATGGTTGCCCTCTTTATGCCAACTGGCATAAAGATACAGGGAAAAAGCCAGGTGCAGTGGCTCACACCTGTAATCCCAGCACTTGGGGAGGCCAAGGCAGATGGATCGCCTGAGGTCAGGAGTTCGAGATTAGCCTGTCCAAAGTGGTGAAACCTGTCTCTGCTAAAAATACCAAAATTGGGTGTGGTGGCAGGCACCTGTAATCCCAGTTACTTAGAAGGCTGAGTCAAGAGAATCACTTGACCCCAGGAGGCAGCGTTTGCAAAGCCGAGATCACATTGCTGCACTCCAGTCTGGGTGACAGAGCAAGACTCTGTCTCAAAAAAAAAAAGATATAGGGAAAAGATAAAGAGACAAAAGATAGGGAAAAGTTCTCTGAGTAATAGCTGGGTTATGACCCTGAGAGCCTTTCCCCAGCTGCCTTTGTATAAAGCCTGTCTCCTCCCCAGTCACACCATGTCTTTTATTGTTATTTTCTTCATAGCACTTATACTATCTGAAATTACCTTGCTCTGTGTTTACTATTTGTTTCTCATATAATCCATTTGTTTATTTATTGCCTAATACTAATGCTCACAAATAATCTAGTTCTTGAGCAATGCCTGGCACATTAAACAACAAAATGCAGGCCAGGTGCAATGGCTCATGCCTGTAATCCAAGCACATTGGGAGGCTGAGGTGGTCAGATCACCTGAGGTCTGGAGTTCAAGACCAGCCTAACCAATATGGAGAAACCCTGTCTCTATTAAAAATACAAAATTAACCAGTCGTAGTGGCACATGCCTGTAATCCCAGGTACTCGGGAGGCTGAGGCAGGAGAATGGCTTGAACCTGGGAGGCAGAAGTTACAGTGAGCCGAGATAGCACCATTGCACTCCAACCTGGGCAACGAGCGAAACTCCGTCTCAGAAAAAAAGAAAAAATCTCAACAAGCTGGGTGCAGGGCTCACACTTGTAATCCCAGGACTTTGGAAGGCCGAGGTGGGAGGATCACTTGAGCTCAGGAGGCTGAGGATGCAGCGAGCCATGATCATGACATTGCACTCTAGTCTGGGTGACAGAGCAAGAGTCTGTCTCAAAATACAAAATACCCAAATTACACAAAAAATTATAATTAGCTGGGCATGGTGGCACACACTGGCAGTCCCAGCTACTGAGGAGGCTGAAGCGGGAAAACTGCTTGAGCCCAGGAGGTTGAGGCTGCAGTCAGCCATGATCATCATGCCACTGCACTCTAGCCTGGGTAACAGAGGGAAACCCCATCTCAAAACAAACAAACAAAAAATGCTCATGGCTGAGTCCGGTGGCTCATGCCTGTAATCCCAACACTTTGGGAGGCTGAAGTGGGTGGATCACTTGAGGTCAGGAGTTTGAGATCAGCGTGGACAACGTGGTGAAACACCATCTCTACTAAAAATAAAAAAATTAGCGGGGTGTGATGGTGCACACCTGTAATCCCACCTACTTGGGAGGCTGAGGCAGGATAATTGAATCATTTGAACCTAGGAGTGGGAGGTTGCAATAAGCTAAGATTGCACCACTGCACTCCAGCCTGAGTGGCAGAGCGAGACACCGTCTGAAAAAAAAAAGGCCGGGTGTGGTGGCTCACGCCTGTAATCTCAGCAATTTGGGAGGCCAAGGCGCGCGGATCACCTGAGGTCAGGAGTTCAAGACCAGCCTGGCCAACATGGTGAAACCCTGTCTTTATATTAAAAAAATAAAAATTAAAAAAAAAAAAAGGAAAGAAAATGCTGAACAGATGCCTACTAGATGAATAAGAAAGTGACGATCAGTAAACAAAGGGTACAATAAAGGGTAAAAAGAATTCCCTGTTTCTGATAGAGACAGTATATTTTATATTGAAAAACCAATGACTCCAGGAGACCCGAGTTAGGGCAACTCTTTTCATTGATCTAGGGGCTCGTGGCTTCTGTAAGGTCTACGCTTGCCTGACCCAGTCTGAGCTGGCCGGGTTCCCAAATCTATCTCTGTTTCTTGCTTCTTGGTCACTGAGATTTCAAGATAGGCAGGTGTACTCCTCTGTATCTAGGGAGGCAATCTGTGGCGGCTATTGGGTTTCGTCAGTTCAGGCTGAAAGATAAGCAACTGCTGGCCAGTCTAAGACTGTCCATTTCTAGTTAAACTGGCTTAAAATAGTCTCCTACTTGTCTAAACAGATGCAGACCCAGCACTGAAAATTAATGGAGTCAAGATGCGGTGGCTCACGCTTGTAATCCTAGCACTTTGGGAGGCTGAGGCGGGCGGATCACCTGAGGTTTGGGGTTCAAGACCAGCCTGGCCAACATGGTGAAACCCCGTCCCTACTGAAAATATAAAAATTAGCCAGGTATGGTGGCACATCCCAGCTACTTTGGAGGCTGAGGCAGGAGAATTGCTGGAACCCGGGAGGTGGAGGGTGCAGTGAGCCGAGATTGTGCCACTGCACTACTCTAGCCTGGGTGACAGAATGAGACTGCATCTCAAAAAAAAAAAGGAAAAAAAATTAATATACCCTAATGATACCTCAAGGGCTTCTGGTGATGTCTCCAGCCTGCTTGACTGAAATTTATTCATGCCATGTGTTTGCTAATGAACATGGGGCTGCCTTAGTCAGTGCCCAAGGTTAGCAGCAGCCTCATGATCATTTTATGGCAGTAGCAAGGGTGACTGTTGGTGGAGATGCCAACAAGCTCTCATTCCCCATGATAGAGGCCCAGGGTCAACCACAGTGGGCAATTTGTATTCTCAGAGCATCTTCACCTTTAGAGTCTCCTTTTGGGTTTCCCGAGTTCCTGACTTCCAGGTTCTTATGTGTCTAATCTGGTCTTGACTGCTCATTTGTGGATCAGGACAGCAGAAGCTGCATTTTTGGACACAATGACCAGTGGAGATTACACATCCCAAATGGCCCTCATTCCCCAACATGTGCATAGACAGAGTGGGATAAAAGTACATCAGGTTGGTGGGAAGACTCAGGGATTCTAGTGGCCAGCCTAGCAGTCTACAGGCTTGCAGAGTTCATCCTGGCCAGCTCATTTATTCCCTCCTTGCAGAACTGTTAACATCTCTGTGCCATCCTCTTCAGTTAAACGAGAACCTAAACGGAGTCCTGATGCATGGCTCAGATTACACAGCGGATGTGAAGAGGCTTTGGGAACATATCCTCTCTCCTAAGGACAGGGAAGGGACGCTAGTGTGGGGTGCCTGCGATGTGGCATGCAGATCAATAACGTTACGGACATACTGACTTAACTCGGGTCCTCACAGATGTGTTTCATTATTATTTTTTCATCCCTTAAACATGAATCTAAATGCTGGCTTAAAATCAGGATTCATGCACCAAGAGCTTCCCAGTTTATTAACAATACTGGCTGTGACTTTTTGACTTCCATGTTGTGGGCCAGACACTTCCCTTATCATTATTTCGAATCTTGTCAATGATACTTTACATTTGAGCTCTTGCCTACTCTGCCAAAGAGCAAGGATTATAACCCTAATTTTTTTTTCTTACCCAAGAACCTATGCTCTTAACTCTATTCAATACTGTCTCTCTCTGGCTAGGAAAGACTTTTGAGGCAGGTGGAAGGAAGGAGGGAGCGATGCAAGGAGAGGCTTTCCGATTCTGGAAAACACTTGGTCGTGCAAAGTTCACCTCTACGTAGGTTTTTGTTTTCCAAGTCATTGAACCGGCAACATATTCTAACGGCCATTTTGGTTGTGGCAATCCGAATTCCACTGATTTTTTTTTTTCTGTGACGACAACAAAAGGAATTAGACAAGGCCGCCCTGCTTGGGCTTTTTAAGAAACCCCAGCAACCCCCGGGTAAGGAGCGCCGCTCTCCCGCCCGCAGGTCCAGGGCGTGTGCAGTTCCCAGCCGTGCCTCCTCCTACGCCCGGCTCTGGGCTCGGGGGTTGGCGCGGAGGGGGCGGGGCTCAGCCGGGTCACGCCAGCGCGCCCAGCGGCTCCGCCCCTCATTTAAATACGCGGCGCCGGCGAGTGCGTCGAGCTCGCCGCGGACCTAACATGGCTGCGTGTGGACGTGTACCGAGGGTGTTCCGCTTGTCAGCGGTGCTGCAGTTGCTGCTGCTCCCCGCAGCTGGGGCCGAGAAACTCCTGGGCCAGGGCGTCCACAGCCAGGCCCAGGGCCCCGGAGCCAACTTCGTGTCCTTCGTAGGGCAGGCTGGAGGCGGCGGCCCGGCGGGTCAGCAGCTGCCCCAGCTGTCTCAGTCATCGCAGCAGCCTCAGCCGCCGCAGCCGCCTTTCCCGGCGGGTGGGCCTCCGGCCCGGCGGGGTGGAGCGGGAGCTGGCGGGGGCTGGAAGCTGGCGGAGGACGAGTCTGCAGGGAGGACGTCACCCGCGTGTGCCCCAAGCACACCTGGAGCAACAACCTGGCGGTGCTCGAGTACTTGCAGGATGTGAGGGAGGTGAGGAGGAGGGGGGCCGGGAGGGCCGGGCCTGGTGCGGGCTCGAGGTGTTGCCGGCCTTGGAAGCCGCTGACGCGGGTCTGCTGCTTTCCTAGTTTCCTCCGTGCTGCACTCGCTCCTTCCCTCTTCGCTTCTCAGTCACAGGCGCATTCAGGGAGCAGGACCCCACCCCTACCCCTTCCTCCCCCACTTTTATTTTCCTCCCTCACTTTTATTTTCTTCCCTGTTGCCAGGGTCTGGGACGAAGATCTGGGCTCCTGGCTGCAATCCGCCGAAGCCCAAAGCGTGTGTATTCTTTCCTGTCTTTTGTGTGATGCTCCATGCAGTGTGTCTTCTCGCCGAAGACCAGTTTAGGATTTTGCCATCACTTTCGACTAGGACAGTTTGTGGCTAGCCATTTAAACATTAAAAAAAAAAATGCCTGGCGTACTTTGGTTGTAAAGAATGATCTGTTTATTAGCAGTAGATGTCTGATCTGCTGTTTACTGCAGTAGATGTAATTCGCAAACCTGTATTCTTGGTGCTAAAATTAATATATGGTTTGTTTTCTTCACTTCCTTTGGTCATTTTGCATTGAACCCCATGTTTTAGCTGCTAACTCCCGGTGACTTGGCGTCCCAAAGCTTGAAAAGTTGAGAAAACATTTGAAGCTGTGTTTGTGACTGGGTTATGGGGTCTTGCCTTTCTGAGATCTGAATGTGATTTTAACAGTATCTCTTAAGGAAATCTAGATTTGCCGTTGCTTGGTGTAATTCAGTTAAGTGACATTGATAATTTACAATCTAGGTTTAATGCTGCAGACTACAAGTGTATATTTGACAATTCTCAAAGTTTGGAAGCTTTTTCCAGACGTGTAGGTATATGGAATTAGCCCCAGAGGTTGACAAATACAATGAAGCTCCTACTTGAAACTGGTTTTAGTTCTTTTGTATTACCAGATTTGTTTTAGGCCTACAAGCTCTAGGAAGACTACTGGTTTGTAGAAATTTGCTACTCTTGGCAACCCGCCCCCGCCCATCTCATGCTCTAGTGTTCTATACAAAAGTAATTCAGATAGAGGAAAAGACATACATAAGCAGGAGACAGAAAGGTTTCCAGAACCACTAGAAATATGAGGCCTTACCTGACTTGTGATCTTCAGCTTGCAGACTAGAAGGATATGTACAGCTAAGATTTCTGTGTCAAACTTTTTGGAATTTTCTTTTTGCTCTTTGAGGACACATAATGTCGTTTCCTCAAACTAAGATCCTAATACTGGCAACTAGACACATGATTAGTGGTTTGTGGGTAGAAGCAGCACTTTGTTAGGGAAAGTGGCAAAAAGTGGCCTATTCAAGGAGTGTATATATCCTTCTTCATGTGTTTTCCAGAAATTTGGAAACCTCCACTTAAAGGAGGCAGTTTTATGCTCCAGAGGAGAAAAGGCGTCATATAAATTGTAAATGGGGATTTTCGGGGACAGAGGGGTGGTGGAAGGGCTAGATTTCCAATTTGATGTTTTTTCCTACAGTTTTTATACACAGAAATAATGAAAGGAGTTATTTTTAAATATATTTTGTTTTTCTTTTTTTCTTTTTTTTTTTTAGACGAGTCTCACTCTGTTGCCAGGCTGGAGTACAGTGGTGCAATCTGGTCTCACTGCAACCTCCACCTCACGGGTTCAATCGATTCTCTTACCTCAGCCTCCTGAGTAGCTGGGATTGCAGGCACGTGCCACCATGCCCAGCTAATTTTATTTTTAGTAGAGACAGGGTCTCACCATGTTGGCCAGGATGGTCTCCATCTCTTGACCTTGTGATCTGCCTGCTTGAGCCTCCCAGAGTGCTGGGATTACAGGCATGAGCCACCGAGCCCAGCCTATATATATCTTTTAAAGAGAGCCAAAGGAAATTTCATTCTGCCTAGTCTAGGAGTTGATTGAATGTGATCTATGTGTTTGAAAGAGCATAACTTAAAGAAGTGAACTAGCTAGGCCCGTTTGAAGAAATATGTGTGGAATATGTTTTGTATTTGCTGTTCAGTAAGTAGAACTATTTGATAGTGAAATAGATATACGTACTTTTCTATCCATTTGAATACAAATGCTGGGAACATTGTCCTATCGGTACCCATTATTGGAATTATGTAAAAGCAGGGGATATGAGTACAGTTGTTCCTTGGTATCACTGGAGGATGGTTGCAGGCCCCCTGCAGATACTGAAATCTGAGGGTGCCCAAGTACCTTATACTATATCAAATGATATCGTATTTCCATATGATCTGTGCACACCTTTCCCAATTCTCGTCATCTCTAAAATACTTAAGATATCTCGTACAGTGCCTATATATCACTTCATTCGTGTGGAATCACTGTAGTACTTCGCATGTGTCAGACTTAACTTTTGCTTTTTGGAACCTTGTGGAACATTTTTTTTTTTTTTGAAAACCCAGGCTGGGGTGCAGTCATAGGTCACTGCAGCCTCATTAAGCCTTCTGGATTCAAGAGCTCACTGCAGCCTTAACCTTTCTGGTTCAAGTGATCCACCTGGGCTTTCCAAAGTACTGGGATTAGAGGCGTGAGCCACTGTGCCTGTTGTTGGGATTCTTTTTTTTTAATGCTCTCAGATGAGTCATGCTTTTAAAAAGTCCTAGTATATCGTGGGTCCACTGTTAAATAGTAGATGTAACAGCTAGTAATGGTGTGTTAGTAGTCCTGGTTGTGTGTGTATAATTAGTAGTAGTTTAAGTTATTTAAAAAGACAGAAAGAAAACTAGAAAGTATAGAGCAAAAAAGAAAAAAATATTCCCTGGGCTGTTCTAGTAGGTGGAGTAGTAATACCAAGGAAGAGAAAATACTGCTGCCTAGCATGTGGTAAAGAAGACATGCTTGATGTTGTCATTTTAAAATACTTCGTATTCTTGGTTGAAATGGCCAATAGCATCTCTTTATTTCCCCAGTAGTGTCTTGTATTTAGAAGTTTCAGGTGGAGACCTTGGTTCCTTAGAAGTCTGTGGTGTTCCACCAGGTACAGTGGCGCAAACCTGAAATCCTAGCACTTTAGGAGGCCGAGGCTGGAGGATTGCTTGAGCTCAGGCATTCAGTACTAGCCAGGGTGACATAGTGAGATACTGTCTCTAAAAAAAGAAGTTTGTGATGTTGATAGATTAGATTTTCTTTCTTTCTTTTTTTTTTTGAGACAAAGTCTTAGTGTCGTTCAGGCTGGAGTGTAGTGACACAGTCTTGGCTTATTGCAACCTCCACCTCCTGGATTCAGGCGATTCTCCTGCCTCAGCCTCCTCACCACCTTGGCCAGGCTAGTCTCGAACTCCTGACCTCCACCTGCCTCGGTCTCTCAGAGTGCTGGGATAACATGCATGAACTGCTGCACTCAGCCCATAGATTTTCTTACACAGTAGTAGAGACAATAGTGTAGTGAGTCCCCAGATATACATCACCCAGCTTCAAGTGTTCCCACCTTTTTTTTTTTTTTTTTTTTTTTTTTGAGATGGAGTCTCACTCTGTTGCCCAGGCTGTAACGCAGTGGCATGATCTAGGCTCACTGCAACCTTTGCCTCCTGGGTTCAAGTGATTCTCCTGCCTCATCTTCCCGAGTAGCTCGAACTACAAGCATGTACCAACACACCCAGCTAATTTTTGTATTTTTTAGTAGAGACAGAGTTTCAACGTATTGGCCAGGCTGGTCTCGAACTCTGATCTTGTGTTGTGCCTGCCTTGGCCTCACAACATTTTGGGATTATAGGCGTGAGCCACCTTGCCTGACCCCACCCTTTTATTTTTAGGGCACAGGGTTGGGAGACTGTCATATTTTAAAGCAAATCCCAGATACTATGTCATTTCAAATACTTTGTATATCTGTGATAAATACTTTTTAAAAACTAGAAGCTGGGTTTTTTTTTTTGTATTTAAATGTGTAATGAAATCATTCTTTTGCAAGTAATTCTGATGCTAAAAAAAGAAAAACAGAAAAAAAAACTGACTGTCTTGTAACCTTTTCTTGATATATCAGTCTCAGATTATAAATTTCCACCTAAGCTTTGCACAGAGTGAATACTTTATAAATGTTAACGTTTCTCAGACTCATAGGTAAACATTTTTGTTACTCTGTACTCAACCTTTCACTTAACTGTATGCTTGAGATAGTGGAATACACCATTTCCGTTGTCTCATTGTTGATAGTCATGTAAGGTGGTTAGTACTAGTATTACTCCTTTAGCAGAGAAGTAGGCTCGAAGAGCTAAAGTAACTTCTCTGATGTTGTATCCTAAGTTGTAGAGCTGATATTCGTCAAGCCCTTTTTGACTTAAAAGACAATAGTCTTTCTAATCTACCATGGGTGGTTGTGGTTAAGGAAATGAGTATGTGACTGTTGAGAATGTCACAGGTTTATAAATATATGCTAAATGGGACACAAGAACAATTGAGTTGTAACAGTGCTTTGAATTATGTATAGATTTCTCAGGTAAACAGATCAGCATTATCACTCAAAGCTAATTCAGTTGGTGTGAGTGCATCATGAACAGAATTTCTGCTTAATGAAAAGAGTTTCAAATCCCAACTCACCTTAAGCAGGATTTGTACTGGAACAATGGAAGCATTTAGTGGTATTTCGTTGATATTTATATTGAATCCGTGGAACATCACAAAAAGTAAACTGAGACGAGAGCTGTCAGTGCCATTAACTAACAAAAGACTGTAAGCAAGTCATTATATCTCTCTCTGCTTCCTGATATGCTAAATGAGTAGTTGGGGTATACGGTATGATTTCTAAGATCTCTGCCATCTAATCTACATGAGTCGTTTCCTGTATATATTCTCTGTATGTATATATTGGAAAGTTCCTAGGATTATATATGTAGTAGCTCCTGATTCCATATTCATTCATGGAGGGAATCAGTGATAGTAATCCAAACAGCAATTAATCCAAACATTGTTTGGCTTTAGTATATATTACGATTGTTGTTTGAACTAATATGGCATTTCCTCCTATGCTATCTCTCAGTGGTTGGAAACAATCTAACCACATAATCAAGTCATTATTGATCTTCTATTATATGTCCGTCACTATGGAAGGACACTAGTACTTTAAGACACCACCATTACTTACAGTTGGTTTGATAAATGAGATTGTTGTGATCAAGAAGCCGTTATAAAAGAGAGTGTTAATCACTTGATGTCATACAGATAGTAAATTATTTTAGGGCAGTGAAATAAGCACAAAATTAGGATTTAGATTTGGGTGAAACCCAGCTCTGCTATTCTTAGCTTAAAATTTCTATCATTTTTTCTTTTTTTTTGAGATAGAATCTCACTCTGTTACCCAGACTGGAGTGCAGTGGTACATTCTTGGCTCACTGCAACCTGTACCTCCAGGTTCAAGTGATTCTCCTGTCTCAGCCTCCGGAGTAGCTGGGACTACAGATAGGCGCCATCACACCTGGGTAATTTTTTGTATTTTTAATAAAGATGAGGGTTTTGCCATGCTGACCAGGCAGGTCTTGAACTCCTGACCTCAAGTAATCTGCCTGCCTTGGCCTCCCAAACTAGTAGGATTACAGGTGCGAATCACCACACTGGGCCTTTTTTTTTTTTCCTTATGAGATGGATTCTCATACTATCACTCAAGCAGGAGTGCAGTGGTGTGATTTTGACTTACTGCAACCTCCACCTCTCGAGTTCAAGGGATTCTCCTGACTCAGCCTCACAAGTAGCTGAGATTTTAAGCACCTGCTACCATGCCCAGCTAATTTTTTGTACTTTTAGTAGAGAGTACTAAAATAGTATTACTACTACTAAAATAGTAGTACTACTAACATAGTAGAGAGCACTATGTTGGCCAGGCTGGTCTCAAAGTCTTGACCCCGTGTTATGCCCGGCCTAGCCTCCCAAAGTACTGGGATTACAGGTGCTGGCCACTGTGTCCAGCCTCCAGTCTTTTTTCTTACACAGGGACTGTCGACTTTAGCTCTGTCTTCGTTCTTTTTCTTGGAGAGTTTTGCTCTATCTCCCAGGCTGGTTGGAGTGCAGTGGCATGATCATGGCTCACTGCAATCTCGAACTCCTGGGTTCAAGCAGTTGTCCTATTTCAGCCTCCCGAGTAGCTGGCACTATCGATGCACACTGCCACTTAGCCTTGTTCTAAGTGGAAATATACACGAACTCATAAATTTGAAGTGCTAGGTATACTTTTCTAATGTTTATGAAACTAAATATATGACTATAAAATATTCAGTACCAACACCACCTGAAATCATCTTGCATATCACCAATGGCACATGTTTCGGAAAACGCTAACACTGGATTATCTATCTCTCTCTCTTTTTTTTTTTTTTTTTTTTTGAGACAGAGTTTCTCTCTGTTGCTCAGGCTGGAGTGCAGTGGTGTGATCTCGGCTCATTGCAACCTTTGCCTCCCGGATTCAAGCGATTCTTCTGCCTCACCCTCTCCTCTCAAGTAGTTGGGATTACAGGCGCCCACTACCACAGCCAGCTAATTTTTGTATTTTTAGTAGAGATGGAGTTTCATTTCACCATGTTAGCCAGGCTGGTCTTGAACTCCTGACCTCAGGTGATCTGCCCACCTC
>PVKP010032376.1:0-26001 GCA_004027715.1 Plecturocebus donacophilus | reverse complement strand
TAGGTCTTATGTTTAAGTCTTTAATCCATCTGGAGTTAATTTTAGTGTAAGGTGTCAGGAAGGGGTCCAGTTTCTGCTTTCTGCACATGGCTAGCCAGTTTTCCCAACACCATTTATTAAACAGGGAATCCTTTCCCCATTGCTTGTTTTTGTCAGGTTTGTCAAAGATCGGATGGTTGTAGATATGTTGTGTTGCCTCCGAGGCCTCTGTTCTGTTCCATTGGTCTATATCTCTGTTCTGGTACCAGTACCATGCTGTTTTGATTACTGTAGACTTTTAGTATAGTTTGAAGTCCGGTAGTGTGATGCCTCCCACTTTGTTTTTTTTGCTTAGAATTGACTTGGCTATGCAGGCTCTCTTTTGTTTCCATATGAAGTTTAAGGTGGTTTTTTTCCAGTTCTGTGAAGGTCATTGGTAGCTTGATGGGAATAGCGTTGAATCTGTAAATTACTTTGGGCAGTATGGCCATTTTCACGATATTGATTCTTCCTAACCATGAACATGGAATGTTTCTCCATCTATTTGTGTCCTCTCTTATTTCGTCGAGCAGTGGTTTGTAGTTCTCCTTGAAGAGGTCCTTTATGTTCTTTGTTAGTTGTATTCCTAGGTATTTTATTCTCTTTGTAGCAATTGTGAATGGCAGTTTGTTCTTGATTTGGCTCTCTTTAAGTCTGTTATTGGTGTATAGGAATGCTTGTGAATTTTGGACATTGATTTTGTATCCTGAGAGTTTGCTGAAGTTGCTTATCAGTTTCAGGAGATTTTGGGCTGAGACAATGGGGTCTTCTAGATATACAATCATGTCGTCTGCAAATAGAGACAACTTGACTTCCTCCTTTCATATTTGAATACCTTTTATTTCTTTTTCTTGCCTGATTGCTCTGGCTAGAACTTCCAATACTATATTGAATAGGAGTGGTGAGAGAGGGCATCCTTGTCTAGTGCCAGATTTCAAAGGGAATGCTTCCAGTTTTTGCCCACTCAGTATGATACTGGCTGTTGGTTTGTTGTAAATATCGTTTATTATTTTGAGATACGTTCTGTCAATACCTAGTTTATTGAGGGTTTTTAGCATAAAGGGCTGTTGAATTTTGTCAAAGGCCTTCTCTGCATCAAGAGATAATCATGTGGTTTTTGTCTTTGATTCTGTTTATGTGGTGAATTATGTTTATAGACTTGCGTATGTTGAACCAGCTGATGAATCCTACTTGATCATGGTGGATAAGCTTTTTGATGTGCTGTTGCAATCAGCTTGCCAGTATTTTATTGAAGGTTTTAGCACCTATGTTCATCATGGATATTGGCCTGAAGTTTTCTTTTCTTGTCGAGTCTCTGCCGGGTTTTGGTATCAGGATGATGTCGGTCTCATAAAATGATTTGGGAAGGATTCCCTCTTTTTTTGGGTGGTAGGCTCTTAATTGCTGCCTCAACATCCGACCTTGTTATTGGTCTATTCACGGTTTCGAATTCTTCCTGGTTTAGACTTGGGAGGAGGCAAGTGTCCAGGAATTTATCCATTTCTTCCAGGTTTACTAGTTTATGTGCATAGAGTTGTTTGTAATAATCTCTGATGATGGTTCGAATTTCTGTGGAATCTGTGGTGATATCCCCTTTATCATTTTTTATTGCATCTATTTGGTTATTCTCTCTTTTCTTTTTTATTAATCTGGCTAGTGGTCTGTCTATTTTGTTGATCTTTTCGAAAAACCAGCTCCTGGATTTATTGATTTTTTGAAGGGTTTTTTGTGTCTCTATCTCCTTCAGTTCTGCTCTGATCTTAGTTATTTCTTGTCTTCTGCTAGGTTTTGAGTTTTTTTGATCTTGCTCCACTAGCTCTTTCAATTTGGACGATAGGGTGTCAATTTTAGATCTCTCCTTGCTTCTCATGTGGGCATTTATTGCCACATACTTTCCTCTATACACTGCTTTAAATGTGTCCCAGAGATTCTGGTATGTTGTGTCTTCATTCTCGTTGGTTTCGCAGAGCATCTTTATTTCTGCCTTCATTTCATTGTTTATCCAGTCCACATTCAAGAGCCAGTTGTTCAGTGTCCATGAAGCTGTGCGGTTCTGAGTTAGTTTCTGAATTCTGAGTTCTAACTTGATTGCACTGTGGTCTGAGAGACTGTTTGTTATGATTTCTGTTCCTTTGCATTTGCTGAGGAGTGATTTATTTCCAATTATGTGGTCAATTTTAGAGTAGGTGTGACGTGGTGCTGAGATGAATGTATATTCTGTGGATTTGGGGTGGAGAGTTCTGTAAATGTCTATTAGGTTTGCTTGTTTCAAGTCTTGAGTTCAAGTCCTGAATATCCTTGTTAATTTTCTGTCTGGTTGATCTGTCTAATACTGACAATGGGGTGTTAAAGTCTCCCACTATTATTGTGTGGGAATCTAAGTCTTTTTGTATGTCATTAAGATCTTGCTTTATGTATCTGGGTGCTCCTGTAATGGGTGCGTATATATTTAGGATCGTTAGCTCTTGTTGCATTGATCCTTTTACCATTATATAATGTCCTTCTTTGCCTCTTTTGATCTTTGTTGGTTTAAAGTCTATTTTATCAGAGATGAGAATTGCAACTCCTGCTTTTTTTTTCTCTCCATTTGCTTGGTAAATCTTCTTCCATCCTTTTATTTTGAGGTTTTGTGTATCCTTGCGTGTGAGATGGGTTTTTTGGATACAGCACACGATGGGTTTTGTCTTTTTATCCCATTTGCCATTCTGTGTCTTTTGATTGGGGCATTTAGTCCATTTACATTTAGGGTGAACATTGTTACGTGTGAATTTGATACTGCCATTTTGATGCTAGCTGGCTGTTTTGCCTATTAGTCAATGCAGATTCCTCATTGTGTTGATGCTCTTTACCATTTGGTTTGTTTTTGGAGTGGCTGGTACTGGTTGTTCCTTTCTATGTGTAGTGCCTCTTTCAGGAGCTCTTGTAAAGCAGGCCTGGTAGTGATGAAATCTCTGAGTACTTGCTGGTTCGCAAAGGGTTTTATTTTTCCTTCTCTTATGAAGCTTAGTTTGGCTGGATATGAAATTCTGGGTTGAAAGTTCTTTTCTTTAAGGATGTTGAATATTGGCCCCCCACTCTCTTCTGGCTTGTAGGGTTTCTGCTGAGAGATCTGCTGTGAATCTGATGGGCTTCCCTTTGTGGGTAACCCGACCTGCCCTTAGCATTTTCTCCTTCATTTCAGCCCTGTTCAATCTGACGATTATGTGTCTTGGGGTTGCTCTTCTTGAGGAATATCTTTGTGGTGTTCTCTGTATTTCCTGGATTTGAATATTGGCCTGCGTTGCAAAGTTGGGGAAGTTTTCCTGGATGATATCCTGAGGAGTATTTTCCAGCTTGGATTCATTCTCTTCGTCACATTCAGGTACAACTATCAAACGTAGATTAGGTCTTTTCACATAGTCCTATATTTCTTGGAGACTTTTTTCTTTCCTTTTTATCCTTTTTTCTCTAATCTTACCTTCTCGTTTCATTTTATTGATTTGATCTTCGACTTCTGATATTTTTTATTCTGCTTGGTCAATTCGGCTGTTGAAACTTGTGCATGCTTCATGAAGTTCTCGTGTTGTGTTTTTCAGCTCCATCAATTCACTTATATTCCTCTCAAAGTTGTCCATTCTCATTGGCATTTCATCAGATCTTTTTTCAAGGTTCTTAGTTTCTTTGCATTGGGTTAGAACATGTTCTTTTAGCTCACAGAAGTTTCTTATTACCCACCTTCTGAAGCCTGATTCTGTCATTTCATCACACTCATCCTCTGTCCAGCCTTGTTCCAGTCATTTCATCACACTCATCCTCTGTCCAGCCTTGTTCCCTTGCGGGTTAGGAGTTGTGATCCCTTGTTGAAGGAGAGGGGTTCTGGTTTCGGGTGTTTTCATCCTTTTTGCGCTGGTTTCTTCCCATCTTTGTGTATTTATCCACCCGTCGTCTCTGTAGTTGCTGACTTTCAGATTGGGTCTCTGAGTGGACGTCTAGTTTGTTGATGATGCATTATTTCTGTTTCTTAGTTTTCCTTCAAACAGTCTGGCCCCTCTGCTGTAGGACTGCTGAGGTCCACTCCAGGCCCTGCTTGCCTGGGGATCACCTGCAGCAGCTGCAGAACAGTAAGGGTTGCTACCAGTTTCTTATTATGCTATCTTTGTCCCAGAAGGATACTCGCCAAATGTTAGTCTGATTTCTCCTTTATGAGGTGACTCTTTGGATATACAGGGGTCAGGGAGCTGCTTGAGAAGACAGTCTTTCCTTTACAGGAGCTCAGGTGCTGAGTTGTGAACTCTGTTGTTCATTCACAGCTGCTGGGCAGGTACGTTTAAGTTTGCTGCAGCAGAACTCATAAACCACCCCCTTTTTTTTCCCCATGTGTTCTGTCCCGGGGAGTTAGGGCTTTATTCATGAGATTCCACTGTGCTGCTGCCTTTTTTTCAGGGCTGCCCTGCCCAGCAAGGAGGCAACCTAGTCACTGTCTGCCTGCAGAGGCTTTGCTGAGCTGCGTGGGCTCTGCCCAGCTGCCGTGTGAACTTCCCTGCAGTCCTGTTTATATGGGTATAATTAGAACTGCCTCGGCGATAGTGGCCCACCTCTGTAATGGCGGGTTGCCTCGGCAATGGCAGGCTGCCTCAGCAATGGCAGACTACCTCCATAGTGATGGAGGGCCTCGGTAATGGCGGATACCCCTCCCACACAGAACTGGACCATCCTGGGTTCAGCTGTGCTCGTTATGAAACTCTTAACCGAGAGCGTTTCCAATTGCTGTTTTAGCCGAGCCTGATCACCTAGCTTGCTGCCTCAGAGCCTTTTGTTTTTTAGTTGAAAGGTCGACTCTCTCCCAGGTGTTCCAGTCGCCTCTTGAAATGGCGCCGGGATCTGTGTGATTTCCCATGAGGTGACACACTGTGCCGCTGAAATAGCAGCACTGAGATTCGTGGCACTTTTTTGCCCAGGAATCTCCTGGGCTGGCTCCCTGATTCAGTCCCCTTTTTAATCTGCCTTCCTGTAGCTCCACTCGCCAGTTAAAAGGGCACCCAGAATAGTGTATTTTGTATGGAGAACCGCCACACCGGGGCACCTGCAAAACAGCTGCGCTGGCCGAAATAGCCGGGCTGGCGACCCGTGGGTCTCCTCCACCTGGGAATCTCCTGGTCTGTGGGTAATAAACATCTGTCTGGGAATGCGGCATCCACTGACCCTCTGCACTTTCACTGGGAGCTGCAATCCTGAGCTGCTCCTAATCGGCCATCTTCAAGTTAAATCTTCTCCCCATGTTCTCAATTTCAATTTCTGTCCTAGTTTTTTAATTAGATTGTAGAATTCTGAAAAGCTTGATTCTGAGAGGGTTCCCCCACCCCCCAGCTTAATTTGCCTTAGTCTGGGATGGAGTTTTCGAGTTACCTATTCCATTTTCAGCCTGCCTCTCACATCAGTTTTTGAGTAATTACTTTGTGGCACAACAGATGTGCCTGGCTTATTTTGTCCTTTTCCTGCACTACCTCTGCCATCAGCCATTTTTCAAAGGACATTGTTCTTTTTAGTGGAAGATGGAATTTAAAAACCAAGATCTGGGTGCTCATTGGTAAAGGCTGTCACTGCCTCAGAACCTCTCAATTGACAGAGTTAGGAAATATATGTATGAATGTATACACACACACACACAAATACACATGTGTACATCTGTTTTTGTATTGTCTTTCTATACATATTTTTTAAGTAATCAGTTTACATATACATTTCCCAGTTTCAGTCTTAACTCCATAGCCTTTCTGTTTTCTGTTTCTATTATCCACAATATTTATTTGCTCCTTCTCCCTGTTTGTATCCAGTCTCTCAAACCTGCCAGTGCTACCTGTCTCCTTAGCTCTGGGTTGATCCCTTAGATCACTATCTTCCTGGAATTATCCATACTTGCTATATTAAATATTCAAATCAGATTTGATATATTAAAACATTTTAGAAATTAAAAGGGGCCATTTGACTAAGTCATTTTAGTTTTGGAAAATCATTATTTTATGTAAACTTATCAAAAATAAAATTTCTGATTATTGGGAGTACAGTATCTAAACTTGTCTCTCCAGGTTGTCAAGCCACTACTTTGTCCGTTAAGTTATAAGGACACTAATCCCATTCATGAGGGCAGAGCTTCCTAATCACCTCCTAAAGGCCATGCCTCTTCATACTATTGCAGTGGTATTAAATTTCAACACATGAAGTTGCAAAGGGCACAAACATTCACACCATAGCACTAAGTATTTTATTCTACTGAATACTATTGTAAATGGAATTGTTTTCTGAATTTCCTTTTGGATTGTTCATTGTTGGAGTGTTTTTTTTAAAAAACCTAATAGTTGTGTGTTGATTTTGTACTCTGCAACTTTGCTGAAACCGTTTATTAGCTCATAGATTTTTTGTGGATTTGATAAATAATGTTATCTGCAAATAGAATAGTTTTACTTCTGCCTTTCAATTTGAATGTCTTTTATTTCTTTTTCTTGCCTATTTGCTCTAGCTAGAACTTCTAATATAGTGTTGAATTGCTGTGGTAAAAGCACTATCCTTTGCCTGTTCATGATCTTGGTGGGGGTGGAGGGGGATCTTTTAGTCTTTCACTATGGAGTATGTTACCTGTGAGTTTTTCATGTGTGCCCTTTATTATGTTGAGGAACTTTGCTTCAGTTCCTTTGTTTTCTGAGTTTTGTTATCCTCAAATAGTACTGGATTTTGTACTTTTTTCTGCATCAATTGATATGATCACGTTTATTCATTTGTTTTATTAATGTGGTGTCTTACACTGATTAATGTTCTTATATTGAACCACTCTTGCATTCCTAGGAGATAGATCCAACTTGGTCATAGTATGTAATGTTTTTAATATGCTGCTAAATTTGGTTTGCTAGTATTTCATTGAGAATTTTTTGCATCTGTATTCATAAGGAATATTAGTCTGTAATTTTATTTTCCTGTGAAGTCTTTATCTGGCTTTGGTATCAAGGTAATGCTGGCTGGCATTGTAAAATCAGAGGAAAGAGTTAGGAAGTATTCCCTTCTAATTTTGGAAATGTTTGAGGAAGATTAGTATTACTTCTTTAATTTGATAGAATTAAGTGGTGAAGTCATCTTGCCCTGGATTTTTTTTTTTTTGCTTTAAGTAGTTTAAAAAAAATTACTGATTGAATCTCTTTAGTGGTTATAAGTGTGTTGAGATTTTATATTTCTTCTTGAGTCAGTTTTAGAAATTTGTGTCCTTCTAGGAAATGTGTCTGTATGAGTTACCTAATTTATTAGTGTACAGTTGTTCATAGTATTCTCTTATAACCCATTTTTTTGTAATGTCACTTTAATTTCTGATTTTAGTTCTTTGCATTTTTTTTCTTTAGTCAATCTAGATGAAAGCTTATGAATTTTGTTCTATTTAAGGAATCAGCTTTTAGATTTATTGATTCTCTGTAGCTTTCTATCTCTGCTTATTTTTGCTCTAATATGTATTATATCCTTTTTTTCTGCTAGCTATGGGTTTATTTTGATCCGTCTTTGCTAGCTGCTGAAGGTGTAAAATTATTGCTTTCTTTTTGAAAATAGGCATTTATTGCTACAAATCTCTCGATAAGCATGCTCTTGGCTGCATCCCATAAGTTGCGACGTAAGCTCTTTACCTTTTCACCCATTTTTAAGTATTTTTAAATTTCCTTTGTGGTTTCTTCTTTGATCCATTAAATGTTTTTTAACATCCATATTAAAAAACTTTTTCACTGTTACTCATTTTGAGCTTTATCCTATTATGGTCAGAAAAGATATTCTTTATGATTTCAGTCTTTTACATTTACTTAGATTTATTTTGTGCCCTAATCTATGGGCTTCCCTGTAGAATGTTTCTTGTACGCTTAAGAATGAGTATTTTACTATTGGTAGGTAGAGCATTCCACATACTTCTCTTAGGCCTATTTGGTTTATACCATTATTCAATTACTCTGTTTTCTTATGAATCTTTTGTCTGGATATTCTGTCCATTAATGAAAGCAGAGTAATGAAGCCTCCAGCTATTATTACAGAACTCTGTATTTCTTCATTTAAATCTGTAAATTACTGAAATTAGAACACTGACTTCTCTTTCATTAAATAGTTGCCTTAAGGAAAACTATGTGCTCTTATAGAGCATTGATGTTTTGGGAGTTATATTTCTTGGTTGGCTTTACTTTGGGTGGAACTGTCCATATGGTCTATGTATAGAACTGGTTAAAAAAAAGTCCCTCCTTTTCCAGAGGTGGCTGCTTATTAGTTTCCGTCTTCATGAGCTGCTAAGTATCTAAAGAGTAAGGCCCACCAAGGTGCCCTGGAAATTAGGTACTTTGTCAGTCATTGATCCTACTACCTGGGCTAACCCCTAACCCTGGTTGAAGGTTTAGAGCTGCACTGTCTCTGGCTATGGTTGGAAGCCACCACTCTTGCCTCTTCTATACTTGTATAAGTGGCAGGAACCCTGCCTCTGGTTTCTCATATCTGATACTATCTACTGATATCTTCCAGAAATTATATGATTGTCTTTTTTGTGTATTTATTATTTACACATTTATTGTTTATGTTTCTTCCACTTATATTTTTGAAGGCATCAGAGGTAGATGTGTCTTTGAGGTTCACCATCTTTAAATGGAAGTGTCAGTTACTTTTGAAACTGTGTTCTCTCTTATTTTCCATTACTCTGGAATGTCTCCTGGGTTCCATTCTCACATTTTTGTAAATTCCTTCTCAGCCTTTATGGCCTATGTTTCTTTTTCTTGCCAGCCACTTAAATATTTGTATTTCCTTAAATTCTGTGTTGGCAATTTTTTTCCCCCATCTTTGTCTCCTTTGTGAATATCTGATCACTGGTGGCCCCTGTGACACAGAGTTGCCATTTTCACCCATATCCTTATTTCCATGCTGGATCTCTCTCTACCGAAATTCAGAATAATCTCTGTAGCCTTCCACTGGACATGCTCACTTCCATGACATGAAGACATTCCGAGAGCTGCAGGACCTCCATGTGACTTATTGTAATTCTGCAATTCTCCCCTCCCCCAACCTCCTGGTTCTGCTTTCCAGACCTTCTAAGGACTCTATACAGAACCTCTGGAAGTCACCCTCCCTCTCTTCCTTTGATTAGTGAATTCCCTCTTCCACATCTCCACTGCTGCCCCTTAATATAGACAGTTTACCTCTAATGCTGCTCTCCAGCACAGTCTCCACTCTACTTGGGTGGCATTACTTCCACAGTGAAAATGGAATTATATTACAGGGATTCAGGTGTGTATTTCAGTTCACCATCAACTTCTGCTGTTCACATCAATGATCTCATGTTGGAGGAGCAGGGAGCCTATGGCCTAAAGGAAGTGTGCAGGATAATTGGGTATATGTCATATACTGCCAGTCCTTTAGGGAATGGGAGGAAAATATCAGCATGCCTATTTATATTTTTATCTAAAAAATAAGAACAAAATTAAGCTGTCCTTATATGTGGGTTGATTGTAGTTTATTTACTTTATAAATAAATATAAATAAAACTAGTAGTTGCTAAAAATTTTTTACAGATTAGATGAGTGTAAAAATTTTTTACATATTAAATAATTGGAGAACACTAGCAGTATTAAAGCCAAGAATATTTCCTAGTCTCCCTTGTCTCCCATGCCTCTGCAACCTTTACCTCATCACAGGTCAGACATACCCTCTTATCCTGTTAAGCAGTTCCATTGACTTGCCATATTTTTTTTTTCAGGTTTTTAACATTTCCTTAAGTTTTTGTTATATGTTTGCAAAGGAACTAAAGTTATATCACTTTAGTGAAATCTAATACGTTGACACACTCTCACCTGAATTTGTGCAGAACCCTTTTATTATCCATCTGTGTTGCATGTATCTGTGGTACGAATCCTTTAAGTTCTGTGGTAGGTATGTCTCTGTATGTATGTTTCCTCATGAGAAGATATGTTCTTCTCTTGTAAGAAAGAGTCTTATATTCAAATTGGAATATTCAGAAACTGAGAAACCTGTAGGCACATGTGGGCACTAAATATTTTTCCATTAAGTAATAAGTTAATGCACCAACAGGATATTTCTACTATGATTTTTTACCCACAATGTATAACATAAAACAATATGTGCCATGGAGGCCCCTTATAACATTTTCTGTTTAATTTTCAACAATAAAAATGGTAAGAATTAGTCCCTAAACACCTTTCTTCACATGACCTGATTCTGATCACTTGAAACTGAGCAGAACTGTGATTTTTCCAGGGACCAGTGTCATTTAGGGATGTGACTGTGGGCTTTACTCAAGAGGAGTGGCAGCATCTGGACCCTGCTCAGAGGACCCTGTACAGGGATGTGATGATAGAGAACTACAGCCACCTTGTCTCAGTAGGTAGGTAGGAATTGTTTCCCATATAGAAGGCCTGAATGCATGTCCTTTCTTATCAATAGAAACTTGTGGAACTTTTGTAGAATATAAAAATATTTAGGTTTGAGATTCAGAGGTCAAGGACAATTTATCCCTTTTGGATACCAGAAAGAAGGTTTTTTCCTCTGCTCCCATGACAGGATTAAATGAGCTATGTATGTGTATGTGTGTACTGTTTGGGGTATACTGTCTTCCTCCTTCAGGGAAACCCACCAATTTGTCCCAAGTAATATAATTCTCATTCACAGGGTATTGCATCCCTAAACCAGAAATAATCCTCAAGTTGGAGAAAGGAGAGGAGCCATGGATATTAGAGGAAAAATTTCCAAGCCAGAGTCATCTGGGTGAGTTAGAATGTACCAGATGGAATTTAAAGGCAGGTAGATAACAAAGGGTAAGTTCAGATAATAAGACCATTGAAGTGTTCTTCAGGAATCATGTTTTAGAGGCTCCAGACCTTTACAAGTAACATGTTGACAAGACTCAAATATCCAGTGGCTTTGAATCACCCAGCATCTCCCTGTATCACTTCCGTACACACATCCTGTATTTTTTTAATTGTGATATAAATTATATAGAGTTAAGTCACAGCTTAAAATTTTATACACACACACACACACACACACACACACACACACACACACATCCATCACTGAGATGAATATATATGAACATATGTATTATTGAGAGTGATTTTTTCAATACCCCTACGAAAACTCCCTGATGTCCTCTTCCCAGTAAAGAACATCCCTCTGTCTATAGAATATTAAATACATTTTTCTATACATGCTTTTTTGAGATGCTCATTTGTTAGCATTTATCATATTTACCATTTTTTTACAGCATTATTTTAAAATAGTCTGGGCCAAGTGGCTCATGTCTGTAATCCCAGCACTTTGGGAGGCTCAGGTGGGAGGATCACTTGAGCTCAGAAATTTGAGACCAGCTTGGGCAACATAGGGAGACCCCATCTCTATGAAAACTTAAAAAATTGGCACGGTGTTACACACCTGTGGTCCCATACTTGGCTAATTTTTGGGGTCTCAGCTACTGCGGAGCTGATGTTAGAGTCTTGCTTTAGTGTAGGAAGAGGCTGCAGTGAGCTGTGTTTGTGCCATTGCACTGCAGCCTGGGTGACAGAGCGATACGCTGTCTCTAAAAAATAAAAAGCTCTCTGGGTAACACTGATAAACATTATTTATTAAATACCATTGGTTTACATATTTGTGTAGAACACTGAGAGAAAACCATAAATAAAATAATAGCTTCCAGGAACATAGTTGGTGAATGAAAACAGAAGTGCATGAAATATTTTAAAATTCAGAGTTTAACAAAGAATATTGTTATGGCAGTCAGCTGATGTTTGTGCCTAAATGAATTATACAAACAGCCCTTTCGTGTTTTTTAGTAGATGAAGCTGGAAGTGGTGGAGAAATATGGGAAGGCAACTTTTTAAAAACATTGTTCGACCATAAGCTGACAATGAGAAAACTATCAGTATGAGATTATGAAGGGAATGAGCAATTTATGAGGAACAGCTCATATATATTTATCTAGAGTGAAATATATTCATTCTAGACTTGTTAAAGAATCACTTGGTTCTAATCTGAATCTAAATGTAAAGATATGTTTACTTCAATGATACTTTGTCAAAAAAAATTGTTTTGGGACATGGGACTCAGTACTATATAGTACAGTTGATGGAATAAAGGGCAAATTCCATAGCCAGAATAGAACCATAAACCTGATCCTGTGGCTTGTTCACTCATTGATTTTACTCTTATTTGAAGTCAATCAGAGCTAGAAAAACAATTAGGCCAGGTGCAGTGGTTGATGCCTATAATCCCAGCACTTTGGAAGGCCAATGTGGGTGAACTGCTTGAGGGCAGGAATTCAAGACCAGTCTGGCCAACATGGCAAAATCCTGTCTCTACTAAAAATATAAAAACTAGCCAAGCATGGTGGTGCATGCCTGTAGTCCCAGCTAATTGGGCAGTTGAGGCATGAGAACAGTTTTAACCCAGGAAGTGGACATTGCAGTGAGCCAAGATTGTGTCACTACATTCCAGCCTGGATGACAGAGCAAGACTCTGTCTCAAAACCAACAACAAAAGAACCACACAGAATTGGACCCTGGATTATAGGACTATTTATGAATTAGAACTTTCAGAAATTTGATTGTTGCTGCTGTGTTGAATTGAAAAGAGGTATAAAACTGGAAATGTGCACACTGTTGTCATAATGTAGGTATGAAGAGATAATGGCTGAAACTGAGCCATGCCTTCAAACCTAATGCTAACTTTCTTTCTTTTACATTTCCTTGTCAACTAATCTTTCTTATCAATCTATATTTCAGAATTAATTAATGCCAGTAGAAACTATTCAAGAATGAAGGTCAGTGAGTTTAACAAAGGTGGAAAATGTTTCTGTGATGAAAAGCATAAAATAGTTCATTCTGAAGAGGAACCTTATGAGTATAATAAAAATGGGAATGGCGTCTGGCTTAATGAAGACCTCGTTTGGCATCAGAAAATTAAAAATTGGGAGCAACCTTTTGAATACAATGAATGTGGGAAAGCTTTCCCTGAGAATTCACTCTTCCTTGTACACAGGAGAGCTTACACAGGACAGAAAACCTGCAAATATATTGAACATGGGAAAATCTGTGACATGTCATTTTTCATTACTCATCAGCAAACACATCCAAGAGAGAACCGCTATGAATGTAACGAATGTGGAGAAAGTATCTGTGAGGAATCCATTCTCCTTGAACATCAGAGTGTTTACCCATTCAATCAGAAGTTAAATCTCACTCCAATTCAGAGAACCCACTCAACTGACAATATTATTGAATATAATGAATGTGGAACTTTTTTCAGTGAAAAATTAGTCCTTCATGTACAACAGAGAACACATACAGGAGAAAAACCTTATGAATGTCATGAATGTGGAAAAACCTTCACCCAGAAGTCAGCTCACACAAGACATCAGAGAACACAGACAGGAGGAAAACCCTATGAATGTCATGAATGTGGGAAAAACTTCTATAAGAATTCAGACCTCATTAAACATCAAAGAATTCACACAGGGGAGAAACCTTATGGATGTCATATGTGTGGGAAATCCTTCAGTGAAAAGTCAACCCTTACTCAACATCAGAGAACACACACAGGGGAGAAACCATATGAATGTCATGAATGTGGGAAAACCTTTTCATTTAAGTCAGTCCTTACTGTGCATCAGAAAACACATACAGGGGAGAAGCCCTTTGAATGCTATGAATGTGGGAAAGCCTTTCTAAGAAAATCAGACCTCGTTAAACATCAAAGAACTCACACAGGAGAAAAACCTTATGAATGCAATGAGTGTGGGAAATCATTCTCTGAGAAGTCAACTCTTACTAAACATCTAAGAACTCACACAGGTGAGAAACCTTATGAATGTATTCAGTGTGGAAAATTTTTCTGCTACTACTCTGGCTTCACAGAACATCTTAGAAGACACACAGGGGAGAAACCTTTTGGATGTAATGAATGTGGTAAAACCTTTCGTCAGAAGTCAGCCCTAATTGTTCACCAGAGAACTCATATAAGACAGAAACCCTATGGATGTAATGAATGTGGAAAATCATTCTGTGTGAAGTCAAAACTCACTGCACATCATAGAACGCACACAGGGGAGAAACCCTATGAATGTAATGTTTGTGGAAAATCATTCTATGTTAAGTCAAAACTCACTGTACATCAGAGAACACACTTGGGGAGAAACCCTATAAATGTAGTTAAGTGAGGGAAATTACTCTGGGTGAAGTCAGAACTTTGTAGAAGAGAGAACATAAAGGATGAGAGAAATCTGTTAATATAATGCTAATGAGAATGCCTTTGCCCTGATGTCAGTTCTCACAGTGAAATCTTTTGGGTGTAATGAATGTGGGAACCTTTTGTGAGAAGTCAGCCTTAATTGTTCACCAGAGAACTCATATAAGACAGAAATCCTCTGGATGTGATGAATATGGAAAACCATTCTGTGTGAAGTCAAGAGGCCAGAGAAAATGCACAAACTATAGGAAACTATAGGAAAGCATGTACGATGAGGTTATATTTTATGGAGAGTGTGTAATTTGTAGTAGCTTCTCAGTGAACATCAGATAGTAGAGAAGGTATTTTAAACTGTATCCAATGTGTGGAAGCTTTAAGTTAAAATCCAAATTTAATATAGACCAGAGTTGTTGAATTTGCAGGATATCTAGCAGTTTAACAAAATGTGGGAAAAAGGTTTTTACTGAAAAATAGCATTTTACTTTGTAAAAATCCAGTTTAGGTCATTGTCAAGACTGCTATTTTCTAAGATAGAGATTTGAAAAGATGCAACTCTGCAGTCAATGGCTATAAGTAGTTACTGCTTAGTCATATGCAAAATCAGGGAAGATTTTTAGCAAGGGGACCCAGCAGCAAGAGTGCACTTGTATGTCCAGATAAAAAGAGAGAGACCCTCAACCTGGGGACATAGGACAGGAGCCTGCTGGCAGGATTTTTCAATAATCCTGGGGCAGACTAATTTCGGGTGACCCATCTCAGAATGGTGGATCAAAGGGGTAATCAATTTGCCCTGTATGCAACTTGGAAGGATTAGCAGAATAGAGTGGGTCCAGATTTTTGGTGGTTTCTGCCCTAGCATATGTCTAACATATAAGCCAGGACATTGTGCTGTGAGTGACTTCTTATACCCTACTCTATTTCTCTTCATACTGAAACATGCCTTTCATAGGTGATATAGCTATTTTTAAAATGTATATATAGATATAACTTAAATATGGAGCTTTCAAAAAGCACAAATAGGCTGGGCATGGTAGCTCACGCCTGTAATCCCAGTACTTTGGTGGGCAAATCACCTGAGGTCAGGAGTTTGTGACCAGCCTGGCCAGCATGGTGAAACTCTGTCCCTACTAAAAATACAAAAATTAGCTGGGTATGGTGGCACATGCCTGTAGTCCCGGCTACTAGAGAGGCTGAGGTGGGGTGATCACTTGAACCTTGGAGGTAAAAGATGCAGTGAGATGAGATCATGCCACTGCACTCACTCCAGCTGAGTGACAGAGACTGTTTCAAAACAACAACAAAAAAGCAAAAATAGATTTTGCTATTGGGTAAGGTATAGTAGTTGGCAGAAGAATGGACCCATTGAGAACAACTCTATAGAAGCAAAGAGGACTAACGTGGCAAAATTCTAGAGAGTGGTAAATCCCAGAAAGCACATGCACAGAATGCAGCTGTTTGCTCTGGGGGTCCTTTCTACTTCTGGCCATAGGGAAGAACCTGAATACTGAACTTGGTTCAGGCAGAGGGCCATAACCTAGGAGTTATGGGGGGACCAGAAACCAGGAGAACAATCAAGACTGCATTTAAAAAAAAATTATACAGTAGGGGCTTCAAACACATACTATTTCTCAAGAAATTTTTAGATGTCTAACACTGCATAGGGCAGGAGTCTGAAGAGCTAATTTGAGAAGAAAACAAGTAGGATTTTTGTTTTGTTTTGCATTTTGCAGTACGGAGCAGAAATGATTAGAACTTAGGAAGTGCTAGCAGGCTGGTCCTTTGATGAACATGCCATCAGTAAAAGCCCTGGAAACAAGGTCAAACCAGAGGTTGATTGTGCCTTGTCATGAATGCAAACAATACCTGAGTGAATATTTAAAAACTTGCTTAGAAAGGAAATTCTAGGAACAAATGCCTTCACTGCAGTTATTCCAAATATTTAAGAAATAAAGAATACCAAGCTTTTATAAACTTTTTTAGAAGAAAAAAGATGGAACTTTTCCAATTCAGTTTTTGAGGCCAGTACAACCTTGATAACAAACCTAAAAAAACAAAAAAACAAAAAAACAAAAACCATAAAGCTATAGACCAAAGTCTGATTGATTTAGATGCAAAAATCCTAAAATTAAAGAAAATCTAGCCATATCCATAAACTATATCACTAAGAGATGTGTTTACTAGGGCAATCAAGAGATGGTTTATTATTAACCATTATTTAAGAAAACAATGTGGCCTTCCATTCCTCTTTCTTTTGATTCCTCCCTTTGACTTTTCATGTGTCTCTCTTGCCTACCCTCCCCCAGAGTGGAGGAGTTAGACCTGCCTTGTGGGATGAGAGGAGTTGTGGCCATGTGCCTGCTGGCACCAAGAGGGCTAAGGGTGAGGTGTGGAAGGGACAGATGGAGGAGACTGTTGAGAAATTGGTACCATTGACCAAATACATATGTTGAGAATTATGAGAGCAAGGTTTCTCTCTGTTAGAGAAAGTATTTATAAAAATAGAAATGAGGAGAGCTAGAAAACCTTGGAGTGTGGGATTGGAATAGAACTCACATCTTTTAAATATATAGGAACAAATAGAGAAATTGTTATGTGTGCATGCATGCATATATTTTGTGATTTTACTGAGAGGACCTAAACGCAAGGACAGCTCAGTAACAGTAAGCACATCAACTGCCAAGTTATTAGTTCCTATATACTATCCACAAAAAAAGGGGACCAGGGCTGATTCCTAGTAAGAGATTGGGAGAAATACAAGATGAACCTGAATCATTTCATGTACCTAACAGTCAGAAAATGCTCTGGCTGGGCTCAGTGGCTCATGCATGTAATTCTAGCACATTAGAAGGTCAAAGTGCGGGTTGCTTGAGCTCAGGAGTTTGAGACCAGCCTGGGCAATGTGGCAAAACTGTCTCTATAAAAAACGAAAATTAGCCAGGCATAGTGGCATGCACCTGTAGTCTCAAGTACTCAGAAGGTGGAGAGGTGGGAGGATCACTTGAGCCTGGGAGATTGAGTCTGCATTGAGCTGTGATGATGCCACTGTACTCCAGCCTGGGTGACAGACTGAGAACATGTCACAGGAAAAGAAAAAAAAAAAAAAAGACATCACTCAGCAAGCTAATGGATAAACTTTGGAGCATCCAGAAAACTTTAACATTCTTCAAAGAAATAGAAAATACAATCCTAATTGGAACCACAAAAGACCTAGGAATAGTCAGAGCTATCCTGAGCAAAAGGAATGAAACTGGAGGAATCATATTACCTGACTTTAAATTATTCTACAGAGCTAAGTAACCAAAACAGCATGCTACTGGCATAAAAACAAACACATAGGAACAGAATAGAAAACCCAGAAACAAATTCATACATCTACAGTGAACTCACTTTTGACAAAGGTTCCAAGAACATACATGGGGGAAAAGATCACGTCTTTAACAAATGGTGCTGAGAAAACTGAAGTCCATGCACAGAAGAATGGAACTAGTTCAATCTAAGACCTCCAATTAGGAAACTGCTGAAAGAAAACACCAGAGCAACTCTCTAGGACATTAGAGTGGGCAAAGATTTCTTGTTAGATACCTAACAAACAGGCAGCCAAAGCAAAACTGGACAAATCGGATCAAATCAAGTTAAAAAGCTTCTGCACTGCAAAGGAAACAACAAAATGAAGAGACAACCCATAGAATGGGAGGATTAGCAAAGTATCCATCTGTATTAGGCCATTCTTGTAGTACTATAAAGAAATAGTTGAGACGGTAATTTATAAAGAAGAGAGATTTAATTTGTTCATGGTTTTGCAGGCTGTACAGGAAGCATGGTGCTAACAGCTGATCAGCTTGTAGGGAAGCCTCAGGAAGCTTCCAACCACAGTGGGAAGCAAAAGGGGACTGAGTATCTCACATGGTGGGAGCAAGGGCAGAGAGAGAGGGGGACGGAAGTGCCACATACTGAAAACTAGATCTTGTGAGTACTCAGATTTTGTGAAGGGTGTTTGAGGTCATGGATACCCCATTGACCCTGGTGATTATTATACATTTCTTGCCTGTATCAAAATATCTCATGTACTCCATAAATATATATACCTACTTTATACCCACAAAAATTTAAAAACAAAGTTAATTTCAATGTTTAAAGACTCATTATTAAAATAATAGCAGTTTTCTTCAAATGTTTCTATAAATTTAGTATTTCAAGAAAACTCCCAATATTTATTCTTAACACTGTAAAAGTTTTCTAAAATGTGTATGGCAGAAATATGGGCCTTGATGTGAGGACAGCATCAATTCATGAGGGATCCTCTCCCTTGACCAAAACACCTCCCACCAAACCCCACCTTTAAGGTTGAGGATTATATCTCAAGATGAGATTTGGGCAGACAAATATCCAAGCAATATCACCATCTGTCAAGGTGTTCACAACCAGAATATATAAGGAGCTCTAACAATTATATAGGAGAAAATATATAATAATCTGATTTAAAACTGGCAAAAATCTGAATAGACATTTCTCAAAAGAAGGCATACAAATGGCAAACAGGCATATGAAAAGGTACTCAACATCCCTGATCAGAGAAATGCAAATCAAAACTACAGTGAGATATCATCTCGTCCCAGTTAAAATGTCTTGTCCAAAAGATAGGTAATAACAAAAGTTGAAGAGGATGTGGAGAAAAGGGAACCTTCATGCACTGTGGAAATGTGTATTAGTACAACTACTATAAGAACAGTTTTGAGGTACCTCACAAACTAAAAATAGAGCTGCCATACAATCCAGCAATTCCACTGCTAGGTATATACACCAAAGGGAGGAATCAGTATACTGAAGATATATCTGCATCCCCATGTTTACTGCAGCACTACTCACAATAGCCATGATTTGGAAGCAAACTAAGTGTCCATCAGCCCATCAGCAGATGAATGGATAAAGAAAATATGGTACATATACACAATGGAGTACAGTTCAGCCATAAAAAAGAATGAGATCCTGTCATTTGGAACAATATAGATGGAACTAGAGATCATTAAGTGAAATAAGCCAGGCACAGTGACATCACATGTTCTGATGTATTTGTTGGAGTCAAAACAACTCAACCTATGGAGATAGTAGAAGGATGGTTACCAGAGACTGGAAAAGGTAGTGGGGGCATGGTGAGGTGGAAGTGGGGAATGTTAATAGGTACAAAAAGCAGAATGACTAAGACCTAGTATTTGATAGCACAACAGGGTTACTATAATTGTCAATAATAATTGTACATTTTAAAATTATAATTGGATTGTTTGTAACACAAAGGATAAATGCTTGAGGTTATGGATACCCTGTTTACCCTGATATGATTACTACAATTGCATTCCTGTATCAAAATATATTATGTACCCCATAAATATATACACCTAGTATGTACCCACAAAAATTTAAAATAAAGTAAAATTAATTTCAGTGATTAGACCATTATTATCAGTTTTATTGAAATGTTTCTATAAATTTAATACAATTCCAATAAAACTCCCAATATTTTTTTTTCTTTTTTTTGAAAGAGTCCCACCCTGTCACCTAGGCTGGAGTGCAGTGGCATGATCTTGGCTCACTGCAACCTCTGCCTCCCAGATTAAAGCGATTCTCTTGCCTCGGCCTCCTAAGTAGCTAGGACTAGCACATACCATCACATCCTGCTAATTTTTTGTATTTTTAGTAAAGATGGGGTTTCACCATGTTAGCCACGATGGTATCGATCTCTTGACCTCGCCTCAGCCTCCCAAAATGCTGAGATTACAGGTGTGAGTCACTGTGCTCAGCCCCAATATTTATTCTCAGTACTTATTAACTCCTCTTCCTTCTCTCTCATTCCTGTTTTCCCACAGGTGGTTACAATGAGATGCTAGACCGCTCATCTGACCACCTGCTGCCTGTTGATAATCTTCCTTACTCCCCTTAAATCCTGTCTATATAATCTAACTTTAGTTGGGAGAGGGATGGATTTACTGGTTAGGCTGACAGCATCCACAATGAAGCCCTTCTTCCCTGACAATACTCGTCTTAGTGACTGGCTTTCTGTGTGGTGAGTAACCACACCTAGGCCAAACCCCTGGTGTTCAGCAATAATTCCTTTGTTCTACTTGATCACTGAGCTAATATCTTTGCCTTGGAAAAACCAGGTCAGGGAATACTCAATGAGGAAGCAACCGTTAAGAACTATGTTATCCATTTCTGCTTAGGGCTGCTGTGATCAGGTGGTTCACTGTGCAGTGAGAAGCCACCACAGCAACATGCAACAGCCCTGTCATCATGGTTTTCCTTCTCCATCAAGCAAAAATCTTAGCACATCTGCAAAGCCAACTATAGCCATAACTGCAGCCCACGCTGAAGCTTTTTGCTAATAACCAATGCTCTAGAAAGGAGGTGGAGTTGGCCCATTCCTCTGTGCACTGTATCTAAGCCATGTAGTTTGGGCCCTAGAAAAGAACTCTCTACCTGACAATGAGCTATTCTGCCAAACAATCAAGTGAGGATTTCAAACCTTGGACCTGAAGGGACTTTTGATATGCTCTAATAAAGATGCACGCTATGTCTATATCTTTTTGTATTTTCAAGTGCAAAAAAGTAAACATTTTTGCTGAAATATTCCAATTACCAAATAATTTAATATGATGGTATTGAATTGACCCCCAAATAGATCTAAGCTAGGAACTGGGCAAGACTATGTTCACCTTTTGCCATGTTCATGGAATGGGAGCTGTACCCAGTGAAATTTGTAGTTGTATGGGTTTTGCTGTTGGCTTTTTTTGGACTAGTTTGAGGCATTCAAGCCCTATAATTGTTTCAAAGTCAATTAAGATCCAGATTGAGAACCTTCAATGTCTGCTGTTTTCTTTACAATTATGCCAACCTTTCTTCACTGATAAAAGCACTCAAATTATATTTCTCTCTTTAATACTAATATATGAGTGTTAGAAATGAAAAATAGAAAACAAAGGATATATATAATGTGGGTGATACTTGGTTTTAAGTGAAACCAGAAATGTTCCAACTAACAATGTGCCTTCCTAATGTTACATAGCTCATTCAGGTGGTGCATTTCTCTAAGTGCACTGGTGGTATATGATGGCGAGTTGCAAGGGGCCAGTTTGTTAGAACACCTGAGTTAGAGGTGCTCCCACTCCTTCCTACATCTTTCTCTGGTTCTCCAGCTCATTTCAGGACCCTTTCCTTAGCTTCTCTAACACACCAAGCCTGCATCTACTCTCAGCAGGATGCCATTGACATAGAGGTAAATACAGCCCAATTCATGGCTTCAACAGAATTTGGGCAGAAATATTTACAGAGGTGTAATAAGCTTGATATAATGCATGCCATAAAAGAGGTGTGGCTGCAGTGCCAAGGAAGCAGAAGGAAAGAATTGCATTTTCAAGTAGAACAAGAACAAGAAAGTTACCTGAAAGAAGTGACAATTTAAGTAGATTTTGATACCTGGGTATAATTCTAGTGAACAGAGAAACACATAGGCAGTTGAAACTGAGAGAAGTTTCTTACCTAATGGTTAGGGGATGTTTGGGGCTAATGTGAATCATGCAGTTTTATTAATAAGTGGGGAAAAATGTACGATCAATGTGGAGAATCTAGAAATTTGTGGTTGGAAACAAACTACTGAAGAACAGGGAAAGATATCCACACTGAAGTATGGGATATAATTGTGTTTTAGAAACTCATCAGAAGATTTTAATATGCATTGAGCAATAAGAGTCTAGGGGTGAGGAGGCCTGGTAGGAGATGTAAGGAGAGAAAAGGAGGGAAGATGCAGAGACAGAGGGCCTAATAGGCTTAACTAATTTATTAATTCATGTTGGGCCCTGGGGTTGTGATGTTGAGCCAAAATAACCATATTACAATCAATTGCAGTGAGAGGAATTAAGTAATTGCACACATCTGAGCATAATCACGGCAGAGATGCATACTCAATAGAAGCAATCTCAATCTAGGAAGATTTGAGTACTCAGTCCTAGTACTCACTAGGAGTGATTGAGAATATACTTTCTGTCCCAAATCATTCCTTGATAAGAAGTTTGGGCTTTATCTTTTAGATAATGAGACACCATTGAAAATTTTGCATCCGGAACTAAAATTTAAAAAGTCATTTTTTTTCCCCTATTTCTTCTGATCATGTGGTTTTCTTTCTAAAGATGTGCATTACGTGATGTACACCGTGACATTCTGGAAGCTTGGTTAGAGACTAAGTGCACGTTTATTATATAGATAAATTGTGTGTTGCAGGGTTTGATGTACAGACCCCTACCTTCCACCTTTAAGTAGGCCCTGGTGTCTGTTGTTCCCTTCTTTGTGTCCATGTGTAATCAATGTTTAGCTTTCACTTATAAGTGAGAACATGAGCCATTTGGTTTTCTGTTTCTGTGTTAAAAAAGTGTAACTTGGCTACTGTGCCTATGGAGTAGCCGGTCTTTATTCCCTCATTTTCTCAATAAACTTGCTTTCACTTAATAAGAAAAAGCTATTAACTTTAAAACATGTTTCTATGCATCTCATAAAACTGCCATTAGAGAGTTCACCTATTTAGAAGGTTTATCATTTTCCACTATATTTAGGTACAATTTAAGTACTTGCCTTCAAATTTATTGCCCAAAACCCCTTATCCCAACTAACATATGTTTGTTTTGGGTTTTGTTTCTAAAAATCAGTATTCTGACTTGTTCAATCCTGATTTCAAAATTTGAGGATGATTTACTTTGGTAAAATACACATAAACAATATCATTTAATCTATTTGTAAGTGTACAATTCAATGGCATCAAATACATTCATAATGCTATATAACCATCAATACTATCTGTACCTAAAACTTTTTTACTTTCCCAACAAAAACTTGATCTACTCAACCACAGTCTTTCCTTCTCTCCTCCCAGTCCCTGGTCACTTTTTTTTTTTTTTTTTTTTGAGATAGAGTCTCGCTCTGTCACCAGGCTGGAGTGCAGTGGTGTGATCTCGGCTCACTGCAACCTCTGCCTCTGAGGTTCAAGTGATTTTCCTACCCTCCCCCCCCGCCACTGAGTAGCTGGGACTACAGGCACGTGCCACCATACCCAGCTAATTTTTGTATTTTTAGTAGAGACGAGATTTCACCATGTTAGCCAGGCTGATCTCGATCTCTTGACCTTGTGATCCACCCACCTTGGCCTCCCAAAGTCCTGGGATTACAGGTGTGAGCCACTGCACCTGGCCGGTCACTTCTATTCTACTTTTTGTCTTTGTGGATTTGCCTATTCCAGGTAAGGTATATAAGCAGAATCATAAGATATGTGTCCTTCTGTGTCTAGATTATTTCACTAAGCATAACATTTTCATGGTCCAACCATGTTTAGCATATATTTAAAAGAATTAATTTTTATGGCTGAATAATGTTCCTTTGCATGTTCATACCATGAGTTGTTTATCCATTCATCTGTTAATGAGCACACAGGTGATTTGTACCTTCTGGCTATTGTGAATGATTGTGTCTGTGTACATTAATGTACATGTGTCTATTCAGATCTCTATTTTCAGGTTTTTGAATGTACACCTTAGAGCAGAATTGCTGGGTTACATGGCACTCTTATGTTTAAACTTCTGAGAAAATGCCACATTCTTTTCTTTACCGCCCCCCACCTCCCATCCTTCCTTTTTTTCTTTTTGAGACAGAGTCTTGCTCTGTCACCCAGGCTGGAGTGCAGTGGTGCGATGTCAGCTCACTGCAATCTCCACCTCCAGGGTTCAAGCGATTCTCCTGCCTCAGCCCCCCAGGTAGCTGGGATTACAGCGGTGTACCACCATGCCCAGCTAAGTTTTTTTTTTTAAGTACAGACTGAGTTTCACCACACTGGCTAGGCTGGTCTTGAATTCCTGTCCTCAAGTGACCCACCCATCTTGGTCTCCCAAATTGCTGGTATTACAGGTGTGAGTCATTTTGCCCAGTCCACCACACTACTTTCAACAGCAGCTGTACCATTTTATATTCCCATAAGCAATGTGCAAGTGTTCCAATTTCACCACTTTCTTGTCACCTCATGTTATTTACTATTTTTGTTAACATACACATCTTACTAAGTAGAAAGGGGTATCTAATTATGACTGATATTTGAACTTCTCTAATGACTAATAATTTTAAGTGTCAAGTGTTTGTCATTTGTGTATATTCATTGAGTAATGTCAAAGAATTTTCAAATCCTTTGCTTGCTTTTAATTGGGTTATCTCTGTGGTGGTGTTATTGGTGTTCTTTATATATTTTAGATATCACTATCCTGTCAGATATATGACTGGCAATTATTTTATCATATTTAGTAAGTTTTCTCTTTGCTTTCTTGATAGTATTATTTGATGCAAAAAAGTTCTGAATTTTGATCAAGTCCAACTGACCAAATTTTTCATTCTGTTGACTGTTTTTGGTATCATGTCCACAAATCCAATGTCACGATGATTTTCTCCAATGCTTTCTTCTGAGAGCTTTATAGTTTTAGGTCTTGCCTTTAGGTCAAAATCTGATATTTTGTGTTAATTGTTGTCTATGTTGTAAAGTAAGGGTTCAAGTTCATTGTTTTTCAAGCAGATCTCCCATTTTCCCAGCACTGTTTTTTGAAGACTATATTTTTCCATTGAAAGGCCTCAGCATCTTTGTCAAAAACAATTTACCATATATTTGAGTGAGATGTTGACCACCACCTGCAGAAGTCTGACCTGCAGAACCTGACTCCACAATGGATAAATGAATGCACTCTTACACCCTTACAGTAATACAAGTAGGCTAGGAATGGCCATTGGCTGCTTTCAGAGGGTGAAATGCAACCAATTGACCAAGACCCTCTGTCCATCCACACTTTTAATCCATAGATGTTACAATAGTGGTTCTAAGTTAACACACTTGTGGGATACTTAACATGGTGAAGAGAATGGTTTTACAACTGATAAAAGCTTTAGGTTCTGGGGTCCAGAGTAAATACTATTAACAGGTAATTCCTCTTTGATCTTCCCTGGAGAGGACCACCCAGCACAAAATTAACATGAGTAAGCAGAGTGGAGACAAAGGGATGTGGGGTAAGACCTTTGATCTTCTCTCTTTCCTATGTTAATGAAGGGGCTGCCTTCAACATGCCCCAATAAAACCTTTTGGCCTTCCAAAAGGTTTGAGATTACAATCTATAACTTTTCCTAATAGTTAATATCTTGCAAGCCACCCTGAGTGAATATCAACATTTGAGGGTTTACTTCTGGGATCTCCATTACATTAATCTATTAGTACTACAGTATTTTAATTACTGTAGCTTTGTGGTAGGTTTCAAAGTCAGAGTGTAGGAGTACCTCAAATTTATTCATCTTTCTGAAGATTGTTTTTGCTATTTGGTGCCCCCTGTAATTTTTTTTTTTCTTTCTTTCTTTTTTTTTTTTTGTAGACAGAGTCTTGCTCTTGTCACCCAGGCTGGAGTGCAGTGGCACGATCTTGGCTCACTGCAACCTCTGCATCCCAGATTCAAGTGATTGTCCTTCCTCAGCCTCCTGGGTAGCTGGGACTATAGGTGCCTGCCACCATGTCTGGCTAATTTTTGTACTTTTTTTTTTGTTTGTTTGTTTATACCAGCTTTATTCATGATTATTATTATTATTTTTTTTATTGCATTTTAGGTTTTGGGGTACATGTGAAGAACATACAATATTGTTGCATAGGTACACATGTGGCAGTGTAATTTGTTGCCTTCCTCCCCTTCACCT
>PVKP010032375.1:0-25999 GCA_004027715.1 Plecturocebus donacophilus | reverse complement strand
GCCAGATATAGGTGAAGGGGAGGAAGGCAACAAATTACACTGCCACGTGTGTACCTATGCAACAATATTGTATGTTCTTCACATGTACCCCAAAACCTAAAATGCAATAAAAAAATAATAAAAAATAAATTTAATTAATTTAAATATAATGTGAATAGTCACGTGTGGCTAGTGGCTACCATATTGGACTGTGTAGATGGGGATAGGTGTTAAAGAAACGTTTGTGACACTTGTTAAAAATGCTGAGACATGCTTTATTCAAGGGTGTGCTTTCACAATTGCATGCAAGATGATTTCTTTGCCTTTTCCAAGACTGACTAGAGATTTTTCCAGGATAGCCTAGCTGTACGCAACAAAGCATCCCCAGAGAGGTCACAGAAGAGAAACAAGGACAGTGATGGAATGCAAACGAGGCACAAACTGGCCCCACTCTCACCTGGGTTTGGGTTGCTGCTGGTTGAATAGGAGCTGGGTGGGGGAGGGGACCCTGGGAAGGCTTTTGGGTGTGGAGTGGGTGGCGCATGAAGAGAGCAGGAGGAAGAGACTGAGAACTTTGGCATCAGCAGAGCCTGGACCTACTGCAACAGGTTGTGGGTGAGTGCTGTGGGTCAGGCGGTAGGGAGTAGTGGAGTGTCTAGGGCCTCATGGATGCCCATCTCCTCACTTGGAACTTCTGCAGAGGAAGAGACAGCAGGAAGGAAGCTTTTCTTTCAGGTGAGCCTCACTAGCCCTGTTTTTGGCAAAATGGGTATGATTCACCCTTCAGGCAACAGCATCACCAGAAGTGAAGTCATTTCGCTGAAGTCGGCAGGGCTGTGAGAGGACAAGTGAAAGCCTGGAGCCAGGGCTCCTGGTGCTGGGTCTGAAACTGATTCCCCTGGCTTTGCTCCCCTCCACACTGCAAGACGCCTCCCACAGCTCGGGGGCTGCCTCAGGCCTGGGTCCAGAGTGTGCATGTGTGTGTGATGTCATTTCCCAGCATTCGTGATAGGAGGCATGCATACATGCACACACGTGTGCATGTGTGTAGGTGACCCATGTTATTTTGTGCAAGTATAGTTGCAGCTGTGCAAATTCAGTACATATGTGCATGTTAGCACAAGTTTCTCCCGTTCCCTCTGGATACCTCAGCGTCTCAAGTTCCTTCTTTTTCTCTGGGATAATGAGGGAATTCCCCTCCTCAAGGAAGCCTGCCTTCCTTCTGCTCGTTGCCTCTGCAGCCCTCTCAGAGCCTCCAGGCTCCTCTTAGCTCTGCTTTTTTTCCTTATTTGCAGTCTTCCTTTCTCCACTGGCTCCTTCCCCCACCTGTAAGCATAGTCAGGCATCTCCTAGCATTTAAACACACTCACCTTTCCTTACCCTGCTTCTCTCTGGATCTCCCCACAAACCTCCTACCCACCACATTCCCTTTCCTGTTGAGTTTCTCAGGGCAGCTTACATTTGCAACCTCTACTTCCCCACACTAATGTGTCTCTTAACTGCTTGCTGTCTGCCCTTGCCCCACATCCCCCTCCTTTAACACCATTTTCCCCATGACCATACCTGGTGGCTTTTGCTCACTGCCTCCCTTCCTCTCACCAACCAGAGGCCTCTCCGTTTTACCTCTGAGATTCTCTGGACTCTGACCCTATCTGTCTTTATCCTCGCTGCTGCTGGCTTCACTTTCTTACCCTTCTGTCTTTTGTTTCCAGCTCATACCATCTTTCTAAACCCAGCAGCTTGGAGCGGATCACAGCTCTTCTCACAAGCTGACAACAGTGGCCCCAAGTCAACCCAGCACACAAGCTCAGCCTAGAATTGGAAGGCATCTATGATTTTAATCCCTGTGCTCCCAGTATGCCTGTAACACTCATCCATCGTAATGGTGCATGTCTTCCTTGTTAGTAATTCTATGAGGGTAGCAACTCTATCTTGTTCACTGCATTCATCGCTGTACCCACAAGAGCCTAGCACAATGTTTGGCACGTAAGCGGCCAATATTTATTGACTCCATGAATGAACAAACAAACTAATGAAGAAATGAATGAATGAATGAAGTTGGCCATCTCTGTGTTAGAGGAGCTATTGCTCTTTGCAGGGGGCAGTCCCCATGTCACTTCCCTACGTGCAAGTGAGAGGCAAATCCCCAGCTTTCAGCTAAGAGGTCTTGTTTGCTCCATCACAGGCTCCACTTCTTTGCAGCTCCAGCAGAGTAGTGTGTTCCTCAGTGCTCCAGGCTCTAGGGTTGGCCAGAGTGCAGCTTCCCCAGGCAGGAGCCCTGCAGGGGAAGGAGAGCCCTGGGATAGGACGAGCAGGAGTCAGATGGCTTAGGGAGGCCCCACTCACAGTCACCACATCCTGCCTCAGGAAGCTTTTGACTTTCCCCTGAACTGTAGTGGATAGTGAATTCTGTTCCATTCTTCATGTAGCTGGTGGATCTCAAGGAGTCCTGGTGATTTTGAGTCTCTGGCAGAGAGGCATAGGCTCAGGTCTATCCAAGTGAGACCTAGGCAGTGGGGCTCTGAGGCAGGATGTGTGTGGGTCTGGCCAGTATGCTTGCAGACTTAGCTTAGGTATAAGGATAGCTTGGTCCTGGGGTCAGACACTTGGACAAATTACCTCACCGATCGAAGACTGTGCTTTTCAGCTCCTATTATGTGACTACATCTCTGACAATTTTGTCTCAAATGATACATTTTTAAATAATTGCTAACACCAGAATGGGAAGAGGATTCTGGACACAGAGCAAGCACTCAAGAGACTCTTGACTAAGGTTGGGAACAGAGGAGCCTGCTTGGGGTGGGCTTGAAAATTCAGTCCTGTCTCAATCTCAGAAAGACTGAGATTTGGCCTCCTGGGTGGAACCGGGGGCTCCTGGAACAGTTTTTACTTTGGTGACCCTATTTAGAAATTAGGAGACGCCTTTCTCTTTCCTCTCAGGGCCAATGGGAGCAGAGGCAGAGGAAGCAGTTGCAATGGTAACAGGAAGAATTTAGCTGGGGTGACGCAGGACTGCCCAACCATGGCATGGCAGGAGACTTAGGGAGCGGCACCAAAGGTCCTGTGGCTCAGTACAAGCAGTGTAAGGGCTGCACTGGGTGGAGGGCACCCATAGGTTGGCTGAACCTATGGCAAAAGTGACTTTGAAGGTCTGGAATGGGGTGCTGTCTTAGTCTGTTTGGGCTGCCGTAACAAAATACACTGGACTGGGTAATTTATAAACAACAGAAACTTACTGCGGATAGTCCTAAAGGCTGGGAAGTCCAAGATCAGGGTGCTGGTAGATTTGGTATCTGGCGAGGGTGCTGTATTTTCATAGACGGCATCTTGCTGCTGTGTCCCCACATGACTGAAGAGACCAGGGAGCTTGCTTGAGCCTCTTTTACAAGGGCACTAATCCCATTTGTGATGGTGGGACTCTATCACCTAATCACCACCCAAAGCTCTACTCCGTAATGCTATCACACTGTTTGTTAGGTCCCAACACATGAATTTTGGGGGCCACTAACATTCAGACTGTAGCAGATGCCAGTGCCTCTCCTGCCACAGGACTGGGTTTGTCGGGGAAAAAGGAAGAAGGCTGGTCAAGGGACTAGAGAAGCCTCAGCTTTGGGGTCTCACCAGGCTTCACCCCTGGCTCTCAGCGTGGGATCCGGCAGGTCGTACTGGCGCTCTGGGTTTCCATTTTCCAACAGGGACTGGGGTGGAGGCTTAACCCTGTCTTACGGCTTCCTAGAAAGTGGGAGCTTCAGTGAGACAAGGGGGCAAAATAAATACATTGGAAAGGAAACAGAAAGGTGTCCAGACCCTTAAGGAGCCCCTGGTGTTCAAGAGGTCGAGGTGTGCTCAGCCAGTCACAGAAACCCCTGTCTGAGGTCTCATTCCCCTCCCCATCCACTCTTGGGCTTAAGGCCCAGATCCTGGATGCCTGATTATAAACCTGATCCTGACTCTGGTTTCTGAGCTCCTTCCTGCCTTAGGTGTCTCAGGTATTCCAGCTGTAAAATGGGAATTTTCTAGGGTGTCCATATGCTTCTCAGCTCTTCAGTCAAAGACAGTAGAGAACATAAAAAAATCACAGCTCTATTCACAATAGCAAAGATATGGAAGCAACCGAAGTGTCCATCAATGAATGACTGGGTAAAGAAAACGTGATGTGTGTGTATTTCTTTCATAAAAAAGAAAGAAATGTCTTTCGTAGCCACATGGTTGGTACTGGACGCCATTATTTTAAGTGAAACAACTCAGAAACAGAAAGTCAAATACCACGTGTTTTCACTTGTAAGGAGGAGCTGACTGACTTGTACACATGGATGTAGAATATGGAGTAGTCAGTATCGGAGACTTGGAAGGGTGGGAGGTGGGTGAGGGATGAGAAATTGCTTAGTAAGTACAATGTACACCATCTATTCAGGGGGTAGCTAAGCTAAAAGCCCAGACTTTGCAACTACACGATATATCTATGTAATAAAACTGCACTTGTACTCCCTAAATATTTTTAAAAGATGATGGAGAGAGTGGGCCTTACAGGCAAAGAAAGCCTTGGGTCCAAGAAAGAAAAGGGTTGGAGAGGAAGGAGGGGCTAAGGCAGGGACTCACATCCAGGCAGTTGGTGAGGGCCACGGTGAACGGTCTCCCCTCTGCACTGAGCCAGGCCACACTTGTGACTCCCTCTTTCAGGCTTTCCTGGACTGTGGACATGCTTTACGGGGAGGTCCTGGCACAGGGTAGAGGAACAAAAATAGAAGAGACCTGTACTTTCCCACATGGCAGAATCCCGGAATCACCCCCTGCTTCTAGCACAACTGCCCCAACCTTACCCCGGGCATTCAGAATCACTTTATCTCCTAAAGCCTCTGAAGGGAAATTTACAAGCCTCCCTGAGTCACCTGTGCTGGCATTAAACATCCCACAACTAAGTTCTTGTTTTTTTCTGTGATCTTCATCACTGCAAGGCCGTTTGCTCATTCTTCACGTGTTGAACACCTACTCTGTGCTTGCACTGTGCTGGATAGTGCAGATATAGATAAATCAGATAGCCACTGCCTTCAAGGCACCCCAGCAGGCGGGGAGGCAGATGAGGAAACATGCAATGCCATCCCCTCTGAGGAGATGAAGGCTGGGATGCCCACCTCAATGCTGGACCGGGGGAGGCAGTGCCACATGGGGCCTATAGGTGGCAGCAGAAGCCCACCGCAGCCCGCTGGGGCTCCGGGACACCTGGGAGCAGGTACCCAGCCAGCAAATAGCGGAAAGGTGGCCGGATTGAACCGGATTGGGCAAGGAGAGAGGTCAGCATCGCCAGAGCACCTGTGCACCTTGTCCTTAGGAAGCTAGGGTTGGGCCCATTCCCAGTTCCTCAGCTTTTTGTCCAGATAACATCCTCTCACCTTTGGGAAGCAGAACTTACTAAGAGACCTGGGAAACTCACAGCATACTGAGCTGTTCTCAGTGCAAGTCAAACACTGCACACCCCCTGTGCACCCCCCACAGGAACTCAGCAAACTAGCTGAGTTCTCCCCATTTTATAGATGTGGAAACTGAGGCTCAAAGGAAGGAAGGTGGTTCAGAATTGATGCAGAAGAGCCTGACATATTTCCATAAAGACCTCTTGGGCTTCACCGACGTGAAGACTGTTTCAAGAAGCCTGGAGAAAGATGTCCTCAGCTGTTGTCCAAGAGGCCCCAGGATCCCAGGCAAACTTATATTTGCAAAGTAGCCTTTCCTCATGCTTATGGGGACTTTCACTTCTCGACTGTGGGTCCTTCTTCAGTTCCATCACTTTTTCTTTCTTATACCCTGTACATTGTATTTACCGTCTCACCATTGTGCCCCACAACTTTCATTCCTGTCAGCATAATGTTATGATCGAAATGACTTGTCATACTCATATGGCAGTTTAGTATTCAGAATGCATTTTTAGCTGGGCACGGTGGCTCATGCCTGTAATCCCAGCACTTTGGCAGTCTGAGGCGGAAGGATTGCTTGAGGGTTTGAGACCAGCCTGGGCCTTATAGTGAGACTCTCTCTACAAAATTTAAAAAATTATCTGGGCATGGTGGGGTGTGCTTGCCAGCCACTCAGGAGGCTGGAGCAGGAGATGATCTCCTACTCACACGAGCCCAGGAGGTCAAGGCTGCAGTGAGCTGTTATTGTGGCACTGCACTCCAGCCTGGGTGCCAGAGCGAGACCCTGTCTCAAAACAAACAAACAAACAAAACAGAAAGCATTTTCACAATAAAGATCTTATTTGATTCTCACTCTTTCCATGAGGTGGATAATTTCATTATTCCCCTTTTATGGATGGGGAGATGGAAGGTCAAAGAAGGCTTTACCCCAAAGATGATGCATTCCCCATTATTCACTCCAAACAGCATTTTGCCCAGAAATATTACTTTTGCCAATTCTTCTTTCAGAAAATCATTCCCTTCTCCAATTCCTGTTTTCCTCCTAGGCCTTTAACCCTTCAAAGCCCTGCATGTGCACCTCCTCTAGGAAGCTTGCCCTAAGGACTCCTGTCCACACTGGCCTCCCCTTTCCCTTTGCTCCTGCTCTGTTTTTTCCTGGGGACCCACAGCTGGCACTGCATAGCCTGAGACTTGCGGAGGTGCTGCCGTATGGTGTGGAGGCCATAGTAGTGGGCAAGAGGGCACGTGGGAATCCAGATACCTCCTGTCACTACCTGTGGGATTCTGACCAACTAAGCACCTCTATGAAAATAGGCTTAATATATGCATCTACCTCAGAGGGTCTCTGTGCAAATTAAATGAACAGCCCGCCACTCAGTAAATGTAAATTGAGTGTGCATAAGTCAATGAGTGCACCCTGATGATCGGCTCATGGAAGCACAGCGCCCTGCATGATGCTCAGCACATAATAGCTGATAGATTCCTATAACTGTGATCCAGAAGCCTGACTCCCCTTCAACCCCGGCCCAATTTTCTTCTGATTCTTTTCTTTTGGGAGAGAACAAGGAAGGACACATTCCACTTCCCTCTACCTTTACAGGGAGGTGGGGCTGCCCTAGGCTTGTGCTCACACACCCCCTCACCCTACCCCCAGCCTAACAGTTTTTCCCTGGCTACCTGGGGCAGGGAAAAGAGGCTTTGGAAACGATAGATCAGGTGTGTGTCCAGGCTCAGACTCTTACTTATGACCCAAGGTTTGCTGCTTAACTTCCCCGAGCCTCAATATCTGCATCTGGAAAATGGGAATGTTGGATTGTTGGGAGGATGATTGAAGATGGGACATGAGAAGCGACTCAGTGAAATCCGGAGCGTTTTACAGGCTTAGCAACCACGACTGCTATAAAACCTGCCCGCATGGTTACCTTCAGGTCTTCTGATCCCATTCGTGCTTCCCAAACTGAAAACCCCTTTCTCTCTGAGATCTTCACCCAATCCTGTCTCCTCCCTTCCTCCAGCCTTAATGAATTGCTTGTTCCCAAAGGACTTGGCATGGAACGGATAATTTTTCTTCATCCTTCAGGCTGCCTTAATCCTTTCTTTTGCCTCTTTGCTGCCTTTTACATCTTAACATGTATGATAATCTGCCCTTAGTACTAATGACAGCAGGGTTCTTACAATGTTCGCTGCACCTCGCTAAGGGCTTTATATACATTATCTCATTACATCGTCAAAGCAAACCGCAGAGCAGGTGCTGCCAATAGCCCTGTTTGGGAAATGAATGAGCTGAGACCTGAGCAGTTAAGGAACTTGCCCGTGGTTCCAGGCCTCATTAGTTCTGCTAGTGGAATGACGTTTAAACCAAGAACATCGGTCTCTAGAAGCCTTACTTTTAACCCCTGCATTGTGCTGCTTCCCCGGTGGAAGAGCTAACCATGCCCATGTCCCACCTCGCTTCTCTTCCTTTCTTCTTTCTCTCTTTTTTAGTTTCAAGAAATCGGTTTGTGAGATGCGAGTGCTGACAAATCCAAAATCCATAGGGGAGGCTGGCAGGCTGGAGGCTCACAGGCAGGATGGATGCTACCGTCTTGAGCCTGCCCTTTTTACTAACTAGGCTGCAAACTCCTTGAGGGCAAGGGGCACGTCTCAATCATCTCAGAGTTTCCCATAGTGCCTAGCAAGGGGTACCTAGCAGGGGGTCCAGGCAGGCATCAGAAGACACAGCTGTTAGGCCTGCCTGTGTGCCACTGATCTGTTTGCTGTGTGACTTCGGCACTTGACCTTTTGGAACGGGATACTTCTTGTCTGTTTGGTCATGAGGATTGGATGACGTCACATATCTGAGCGCTAGGGACGTTAGGAAGGTGGGAACCCTTGCACCCTTGCCACCCCCTCTCTGCCTAAGTCATTGTCTGAAGGCACCAGTGTCTGCATTGGGGCTGAAGGTGCGGGGACCGCAGAGCTCCAGCAGGAGTCCCCAGCAAGGAGCCTCCGCCACCGCCCGCACCTCCCCTCACTCTGGGGCTCCCTCCCTGCACCCGCTCAACCCTTGTGGCCCCCAAAGTACTTTTCCTTTTATACACTCGGTGTGGGGAGATTGCAATTTTCCTCTGTCCTCATTGCTACCCTGGGGCAGCTGGCAGGGCAGTCGGTCACAAGTCCTACCCTTGGCACCTAGCTAGGTGAGTGAAGGCTAACTGGGTTTTCAGACCAGGACCAGGGAGCTGGAGGAAGAAGGGCTGTGGGAGAGGAATGCTGTCCCCAACCCTGTCCCAGCCTGGCTCTGAGCTGCCAGAGGGGCAGAGACTGATGAGCAGCAGCACTGCCTCGTGATAGTCAGGGCTGGGTCAGGTACTGAACCCAGGTCTCTATTCCCCCAGCCCAGATCCTGCCTTCTAACTCCTTGAAGCATCATCCTTGGTATTAACCTTGGCTTTGCTTCTGACCGGCCTCCCGGGTTACGTCCTGATCACATCTGGAGCATGGGGGAGCCCTCCAGGCTTGTTTCCTGCCAGAGTCAGACCCAGGGCTCTCCATGCTGCCTCCCTCCAAGCTTCTGTTAGTAGCGGCTGTTTATGGGAAAGGCCACCGCAGCCTGGCTGGGGAAGAGGCACCTGGTAACTTTCTGGAAGCAGGGATCTGGGAGTGAGGTATGGCTGCTGTGTCTGTCCTCAGTTGACCTAGTAAGTGAGAGGGAAGGCAGCCCCCGGGGCCTGGGGAGGCTTCCGCAGAGGAGCGAGGCTTGGCCGCCGGTCTTCCAGCTCCTCTTTCTGCTTGGTCCCAACTCCTCCCTGGATCTCTTCTCCCTGCCACCTTCCCTTTTCCCTGCAGGTTCAAAGCCAGTCCCGGGAAGCTCCCCAAACACACATGCACCCCGTAAGTCTCAGAATGTGTAGTATTTGTTCAGCCTGGGATGCCTTCTTCCAGCTTCCCCCTGCTCCTTCTTCAGGGCCCACTGCTGATATTGTCACCTCCCATCTCCCCATGACTGAGTCCGCCCGGCATTCACTGCTCTCTGCAGTGGCCTCCCACCGCGCGGATACAAGCCCTTTTTCAAAAGCCCTGGCCTCAGCTGTCCTCGAATCAGAGTTATTTCTGTATGTGTACATCTGCCTGTGACCCGGCACGAAGTGAGGCTTAATATTTATTAAGAGGTGAACTAGTGAGCTGTGATGGGCAGTGCAAAGAGCTCCGGGCTTGTTGTCAGGGACCTGGGTTCTAGTCCAGGCTCTGCTGTGAACTTGCTGTGTGACATTGGACCTGTCCCTTCCCCACTCTGGGCCTCAGTTTCCAAATCTATGCAATGAGGAGATGGCTAGATGGCTCCTAAGGTGCTTTCAGCTTAAGTACTCTAACGTGCTGAGTTCTGTGCCTCCGGGATGGTGCCTTCTTCCAGGGAAGAACATAGAGGCCCAAAGGCAAGGGCACATGCAAAAGGACTTGGAGAGAGGGAGCGTGGTGAGAACAAGGGCCTGAGAGGGATCCGACCCGGCTAAAACAGACTGATGCACGGGTGTCGGGGGAGAGATGAGGCTGGGGAGGCCAGGTGATGAGGGCTGAGGCTTATTGAGTGCTTACTATGTGCCGGGCACCATGTTACATGCTTAACACATTTATTTTCTTTTTCACCAACTTTTATTTTAAGTTCTGGGGTACATGTGCAGGAAGTGTAGGGCAAATGTGTGCCATGGTGGTTGGCTGCACAGATCAACCCATCACCTAGGTATTAAGCCCAGCCTCCATTAGCTGTTCTTCCTGATGCTCTCCCTCTCTCCATCACTCCCTTACAGGCCCCAGTGTGGATGTTCCCCATCATGTGTTCACGTGTTCTCATCGTTCAGCTCCCATGACAACGCGTTGTGTTTGGTTTTCTGTTCCTGCATTAGTTTGCTGAGGGTAATGGCTTCCAGCTCCATCTATGTCCCTGCAAAGGACATGATTTCATTCCTTTTTTTATGGCTGCATAGTATTCCACGGTATATATGTACCACATTTTCTTTATCCAGTCTATCACTGATGGGCATTTGGATTGATTCCATGTCTTTGCATTGTGACAAGTGCTGCAATGAACATATGTGTGCGTGTAGCTTTACAACAGAATGATTTATCTTCCTTGAATATATACCCAGTAATGGAATTGCCACAACCTTATGAGATAGATACCATTTTTAGCAACCACTATTATCATTTTACAGATAAGGAAACTGAGATACAGGGGGATTCAATAAGTAACTTGGCAAGGGTCACACTGGCAATAGTGATAGATTCTGGCTGTGAATTTAGGCCATGTGACCAGAACTCACTATATAGCTGACCGGAGTGTCAAACCAAAAAGGCACTTAAATCTCATATTAAATAGTTCTATGTTTACTCTAAAATCAGTGGGAAGCTATTGATGGGTTATGCAGAGGACGATATAATTAGAGGTGTTTTGCAAAAATAACTCTGACTCTGCTATGGACTAGCAAAGGGTCCGAATAGGCCTAGAAGAGTGTAGTATAAACTAGTTAGGGTGCCACAGCATTTGAACTTGAAAGTTATAATGGAAGCCTGGACTGTGGTAAATGGTTATGCTAGAGATGGAGGTTGGATTGAATTAAGAGAAATACAGGAAATAAAATTCACAGGATTTGGTGATGGATGGGACACAGGGAGTGAAGGAGAGGGAAGTTTTTGGATGGCTCATGATACATAGGGTGCAGTGGAAGAGAACCAAGTTTCAGAAAAGGAAGAGAGGTTGAGGAGATCATGGGTCTGAGGACCTGTGGAGCACAGGGTTTTTATGAGCTATCCCAGGGCTGATGTCAAATGGCAGGTGGACATATAGACCTCAGTGATAGATTTATGCATCATTTGCTATTATAATTAATACTGTGGGTATGAACAAAATTAGCCAGGGAGAAAGTATAGAACAAGAAGGTCCAGGATTCCAAGCTTTAATAGGCCGTGAGTAGAGGAAAATTCTGTGGAGGAGCTCAAAAGGGAGTGGCCAGAGGAAGCCAGCAGGTGTCCTTGAAGCCACGGAAAAGTGAGGAGCAATGGTGGCTGTGGCTGCAAGGTCAGGGAAGACATGAGTTAAAAATAGACATGCAGCCCTCAGTGCTGTTGGTGGGGCTGTTTTGGTGGAGCAGAGGGGGTGGGAATCCAGACAGGGATGGACTGAGCCATTTCTGGGGGCCAGGAGATGAAGACAGCTATGGCGATGACTAGGGGAGAAATGAGGACCAAGTGAGAGGTTTGATGTTTCTCTCTTCTTCCTCTTCCTCCTTTCCTTCTATTTTGCTCTTTCTTTCCTTCCTTCATTCCTTCATTCCTTCCTTCCCTTCCTTCCCTCCTTCCTTCCTTCTCTCCTTCTTTCCTTCCCTCCTTCCTTTCTTCTCTCCTTTCTTCTCTTCTCTCCTTCCTTCTTTCATTTCATTTTCTCTCTTCCTCTTTAACAATGAGAGGGAGATGCACATATTTAAAGGCTTAGAAAGAACTCAGTCAAGAGGAAGGATAATCAATACAGTAAGATTCCCAAGAGGGTAGAAGCACAATGAGTGGGATAAGCTGGGAGGCAGGCAGCCCCTCCTCTGGAGCAGGAAAAGGAAGTCAGGATGTATGCAGGTGTCAGTAGTTTATGTGGCTGCTATTAGAAGCTGAGGGACTTCCTGTCTGATGGCTCTTATCTTACCTGACAAGTAGGAAGCAAAGACCTCTGATGAGAGCTGGAGATGAGAAGTTTGAAGGCATGAGGAAAAGGGAGAAGGTTTGAAATAATTACATAAAGCAGGAAAGAAACAATGGAAACCAGGAGGGTTTCTGGGAAGAATTAAGAGCATTTATAATGGCTGGAGGTCATGACTTTATAGGAAGCCAGTCTGCTTTGTGCTCTGACTTCTCCTACCACCACTGAGTGCTCAGCTGCTTAGATAAGAGGTGGAGATAACTGTGACTGGCTTCATCCAGGGCTGGGGTTTTGCCAAAAGTGGTGATGAAGGATGAGGGACAAAGGAATTTAGAGTCTTGGCAAAAAAAAGCAATGTTATTGAATGATGAACTGTGGAATAAGCTGGATACAGGAGAGCAGACAAGATAGGGCAGGAGAAGTGAGCTCAGAGCAAGCAGGGAGGACCACAGAGGGGAGAGAAGGAAGAACAGTGGTGATGGGAAGAGCTGAACCACCCCACAGGAAGGTGAGGAGCCGGTGGAGCAAGAGCGGGATGTTGAGACAGCCTTTTCGCAAGCGGAACAGCTATGAGTGATGACCTTGCAGAGCAGGACAAGGGAGTGAATGGTGGAAGTGGAGTGGGGGTGAAGGCCACTGGAAGGAAAGCACTCAAGAAACTGGGGGCCAGGGCACTGGTAGTCAACATCTGCATGGACTGCGCTGCCATCCAGGAGGATCGTACAGAGGTGAGGGTAGAGGAAATATGAGTCCAGAGCCAACGTCTTTCCCAATGATATGGTAGGAACTGGAGGTCCGATGATGACAGCAGTGAGTCGGGGGAGAGGGTCCGAGGCAAAGAAGCACACACCTTCAGGAGGAGTCTTCTCCCAGTGTTCACCCCGCCCTGGAAGATGTGAATCTCCATAACACAGGAAAGCCAGGATCTCAGAGGGTAAATCTTGTGTTCTAACTCCCAACAGGTAAGTGCCAGAGGTGGCACGTGAATCTCCCCACCTCACATCCTATGTCACATGTGGGTATGGATGCCCAGGTAGTCCGTGTCTGGCTCAGAGTCTGGCTCACCTCGCCCCTCTGCTGGTGGACAGTTGGTTATGAATCCCGGGAGGATGACACGTCTGCTTTCCACCAGCAGACCCTGACAAGATGGTGACTTGCCATGGCAAGTCACAAGTGGAACTGTTACGAGTGATGACAGTGGGTGACTGTGTGTGGTGCCCCAATGACTGGAATGTCTACTGCAATCCTCCAGAGAGGAAGCCTCCAGCCTCTTCCTGGCGGGGCGGCAGCCTGGCTGTGCCGGCTGAGAGGAAACCCAGGGGGGCTAGCTCCTCGCTGTGTGCATTTCCAGCCAGTGTCCTGTTTTCAGTGCAGGCTTCAGCCCTACCAGACACGTGCAGGTCCCAGCCTTGGTCCCAGAGGTGAGAACATCCTGGCCATTTTGTATAACCCTTTGTCAGCTCTGCTCAGCAAAGGTTTTTCCTTCCTTCTCTTTGTCCAAGAGAGTTTACAGTTTTCTTACTCCTTCGCTATATAAGAAATAGATTTCTTATTCCTTTATTCCCTAAGTCTTAAGGGACTTAGAGAGAAGACAGGCACAAATGTGTCAAAGTGACATTTTTTAACATTTTATGAAGATAATATCTTGAAGGGATAGTTGCTAAGACCACATTGGATTGACATTAGAGAAACCATAGAAATATGAAACCTAAAGTGGTGGCAAAAGGGAAGGCTATTCATTACGTCTTGGCCCCATCAACAACCAGAAGCAGACCCTGCTGCAGGACCCCCTCTCTGAGCCAAGCACAGGGCTGTGTTGGACTCTGATGCCTTTTAAAATGAAAGGAGGCACTAAAATTGAGGAAGGACGTGCCAGCTCCCCTCAGACTCAACACCCCTCACCCCTGCAGCCAAGCCCGGCCCCCAGGAAGCTGCTGGCAGAGGCGGGAGGCTCAGGGGTGTGTCTGCGTGGGGAGCAGGAGCGAGGGGCCTGGCTGCCACACGAGGCTTGGGGAGGGAAGGCCTGCTCTGGGGACAGGGGCTCGAACTCTGCTGTCGTGGGAGGATTTTGGAGAGGAGCTAGGAAGAGTTGCACTGGCTGCCACGCCTGCTTCCCAGGACAGACCACCCAGGGACAGGGTTGGCTCTGCCCCAGAGGTGCTCAGAAGAGGGGGGCTGGTGAGGAAGGAGACTGCGGTGTGTGGGAAGATGGCAGTAGTTACAGTTGGAATGTGCGAGTCCAACTCTTGGCTCAAACCCTCCAGCTTCGTGGCCTTGGACACGTCGCTTAACCCTCTGAGCCTAGGTTTCCCTTCTGCACAATGGGGAAAATGTGTTCACCTCATACAGTTGCTGTGGGTGAAATGAGGGCAGTCTGCACTTGACACACTGTAGACACTTGAAAATCACCTGTTAAAATATGCGGACTGACTAGTTCAGGATTCCCTGAGTCTCCCTCGTCCCCCACCCTCGCTCATATTCCCTTCCATAGTAACGGAAGGCCATCCCTCGGCTCTTCTCATGGATACACCAAAAGCGGTGAGATCTGCGAAAAGCCCCTCCCATTCCCCTTCCTCCATCAGTAGATTCTCATTCTTTCCTGGCTTCTCACATCTTGAGTGCTTTCCAGAGACCCCAGAAGGAAGTGGGTTTGAGTGCCTCTTGGTGCCCAGCCCACCAAGAAAGGGAGATGAGAGTCCCTGAAGCAAATGATATCTATCCCCCTCACAGTCTCCAATCTGCTCCACACTTTCCCCCTACCTACTTACAGTCAGGCTGGGACCATGTGAGGCAGAAAGACTTCTTTTGTTTCCTGCAGAGACTCCCATCCCTTCTCAAGGAATGCGACCAAGACCTGCGAAGCCCAGAGTCTCCCAGGCAGCAGCCTTGCGGCAAGAAGCATGGGACGGGCGGGCCTGCTCCGTTCTGTCTTCCTCAGTGGGGCCTCTACAGTGCTAGATCTTGGGGGGCCCTGGGTTGCAGTGGAAGATGACAAGGCTGAAATGTGGTTACGGGGCCCACAGCACATGCAAGGTCACAGGGGCGCATGTCCAAGAACACACATGTGGATTCTCACACTTTTACCCTTATCCCCATATACCTGCTCATGCACAGATAGGCCTAGAACCATCAGCCTCTTCCTACCCACAGCCGTCTTCAGAGAAAGGCGTGTTCCAGGGACTAGGAGAATGGTTCTATTTATAGAATAAAGGTTGAGTTTGTGATTCCTCTCTCAGAGGTGCAGAGAGGCGCACTCCGGCTGCTTGGGGATGAAATGCCCTCTCCAAATATCACCAGTGTCACCCCTGTCATCTCGTGCTCTCACATGAGCTCAACATGGTATGGATAAGTGGTGAGGTCCTGGAGGGACGTTCACAGGTAGGCAGGTTGTCACAGTCCCATGGTGGCCTGTCTCTTGCCAAAGCAGCACAGCGCTGCTTCCATCCCTTGGAATCCTGGTTTCTGTCATGGGCGCAATGCCACAGGGCTTCACAACATGGTGGTCGGCCCCATAGTCTCTCTGGAAAAGAACATTTCCATCTTGCACCAAGCAGGATAGGGGTAGCCTGTAGCTCTCAAGTAAGGCTGTTTTCTTCTGTGTGTGTTGCGGGAGGGTGGATTTACTGAGGTTTCCCTACTGCCAAGTTCTACTCCTTCCTACAGCAATTCCTACAGCAATTACAACTCTCCAGCTATTGGGGCTCTCAGGAGTGTCTAATTAGCATTCCCTGGGTCACAAAAGTCTGCTTGATCTCCACCAGGACTGACTCCCATGGAAAGCCTGCCATCTCATAGAGGCATCATCATGCAGTGAGGGAGACAAGCCTTGCTGTCAGGAGCCCTGGGGGCCAGTATTTGGCTTGCCACTCACTGGCTGTGTGCCTTGAGTTATCTTTCTGAAGCTCAGATTCTCACCTGTCTAGAGGGGGAAGACATATGCCCAACTCCCTGGGCATATGCCCAGAGTTTCCCAGGCACACATCTGCATAACTGCAGATGAAGTGGAGTGACATATGAAAAGTATTGGACACATCCCGCACTTCCACACAGGAGGGTGGATAGCTGAGTCCACTGTTGATTATCTTGCATGTGGAGTGAGGCTTCAGTGCCCCACTACCCCAGCAGAGGTCTGATCATGAGGGAGGATGATATTTAAGCCTTCCCGGACAGGATGACTTCTGTGGGGTGGTTGGCCTCAACTTCCAGAGCGAGTGGTGCAGCTGACTGGTAAGTTTCCTGGGAAATGAGAAGGTATTTAACTGATGTGTCCACCTTTGGTCCAGATCAGTGCTACTCGAAGTGTGGGCTGTGGCCATGCCTCACTACAAAATGTTTGTTGTGTCTGGACAGCCGTGAGATAAATACAGGAATTAAAAGAAAGTCCAGAAAATACATTAGAAATTTGACATTGCTGAAACATCCAAGCGTCATTCAATATGGGCGTCCCCTTACCTGTTTTTATAAAATTTTAGTTTTCTAGTGATTCATTTTTATTGTATTTTTATTGATTAGGAACAGATTGGGGGCAAAAACTGATCCTTTATACTGTTCAGTAGTCCTGGGTGTGGTCTGGGCCTAAGGAGGCTGGAGGAGGGGCTGGCTGTGTGCCCGTCTCCTACGTCTCCAATAGCTGCTCACCCTGGCACTTCCAGCAGCCAGGACAGGAGGACTTCCTCTGTCCAGATGGAGGGTTCTGTTTGCAGGGGGCCAGGAGGCCAAGCTCTGGCCTGGGACAGAGAGTTACAAGGAGGGGACGCAGTTAGGATGGGCACGAGTGAGCTCAGAGGACTGATAACAGTAGCTTTGGAACATCTCTTCACAAGGCCATCCTGTGCTTCCCCTCTGTTCCTTTTTTTTTTTTTTTTTTTTGATACAGGGTCTTTCTCTGTTGCCCAGGCTGGAGTGCAGTGGTACAACCATGGCTCACTGCCAGCCTTGACCTCTCAGGCTCAAGTGATCCTCCCACCTCAGCCTCAGACATAGAGTAGCTGGGATTATAGGCACATGCAACCACGCCTGGCTAATTTTTAAATTTTGGGTAGAGATGGGGTCTCAGGTTCTTGCAGTGTTGCCAGGCTGGTCTTGAACTCTTGGGCTCAAGCAATCCTTCTGCCTCGGCCTCTCAAAGTGCTGGGATTACAAGCGTGAGCTGCTGCACCAGCCCCTTCCTGTTCCTAGACCTCTATGATGCTCAGGGCTGAGTGCTGTAGAGCCTGCAGGACCATCCAGCTTAGGTTATCAGCCCCTCCTTCGACATGGCTTTGAGTTACAATGTTTGCCAGTGTTATCTTAGATCAATTTTATATTAAATTGCTTTCTTTTAGAGAGCAAACAAGGTGTCACTTAGAAATAACAAACACTAAAGAATTTGCTAGTCGCCCAGCTCTGCCCCTTCTTGGCTCACTGCCCACCTCTTTGAGTCTGTGAATCAGGCTCCCCACTAATGCTGAGTTTCTTGGGGAAGGTGGAGGCCATGTTCACTCATCTCTGTATCTCCAAGTACTTGAAAATGTGTCTTGCATATAGTAGGGCCTCAGAAAATGCTTGTTAAATATATAGAAGCTAATGAATAGCTTGTTGTAACAGAAATCCAGAAAGCAGCGCTAAGTCCAGTGTGCCTTCACCCACCCGTGATCCAAACCTGCTCTCTCATAACAATGGCCGTGAACCCCTTGTAAACTATACAGAGACTCAGTGAAGAACAGAAATGATCTAGGTCATCTACACCTCCTCCCCTTCCCCACTCCTGGTGGACTTTCTTCCCTTCCTATCTAGAGTTAACAAGGCTCATTTGGAAGACATTTTACACGCAAGACTCAATAAGTTATTTATGATTTCCACAGGACAACAGTGCAGGTAGCTCTGAGCAGACAATAGCCCCAGCCAGTCGTGGTAAGAGATGACTGACATGAGGCCTGGTTTGAATGTGTGTGTGTTGGGGGGCGGGAGGGTTGGCTCTGAGCCCTGTCCTCAGTGCTCTGGCTTACTTTCAGAAAGAGGCATGTGGACACGGTCCAGAGTTAATGACAGTCTGCCCAGTGGCCTCTCCACCCCCTTGTCCTGTCCTGGGCTTTTGATTATGATCTGCAGTTGGATTTCAACTGGAACAACCGCCTGGCATGAGCAGCCTAGAGTCTTTCACCCATGTCTAAGCCGCTTGCATTTCTCCCATCTGATCCTCTCATTTGCTTTGTGTGTCTGGTATGGCATTGATGTCTGAGGGATGAGTCGTCACAGGCACTCACTCCTCTTTAAAAAGAGAACTTGGAGACATTTGAAAAAGAGGTATGGGGTAATAAATGCCTGCGCTGTGGGCCAAGCATTGTGGCTTGGCACTGGGTATGCCGAGATGTGTTAGTCCACCCCCTGTCCTGTGTGTGTCCACGGCCAACTCACATGCTGTGACTGAGTGACAAATGGCAATGTGGGCAGAGAGGCTTCCCTGAGGAAGTGGCATAGGGCAGCATTCTGAAGGTTGCTGTGGAGGACCCTGTATGGAAGGCACATGTGGGGGATTGGTAAGGTCTATGCAGCTTTCCAGGAAATGGTGACCTACTGAGGACGACTGTTCAGCCAGAGACACCTGGTTGACCCGTCCATTGGCATCGCTGCTCAGTGTGGTCTGAGGCCTGATCATACCAGAATTGTCTGGAGTGCTTCTCAGAAAAGCAGATTCTAGATGATTCTAGAGGTTGAGACCCTCTGCCACAGGTTTACTCCTATTCCCAGCCTCACCTCTGCTTAACCAGGGACTAAATGACATACTGGGGCTATGGACCTGAGAAATGGCATTGGCTGTTTGGATGATAATGAGCAGGACTCATTATCATCATGTCTTCCCCAAACTGCACAAATATAAAACTCAAAGGACATGTATATCACGGTCACAAGTACTCAGGACATGACCAGGGGCTCCTGCCTTAGCCCACTGGAGTTGGCACAGTGAGAAACTGAAGTCCTCTCAATCAGCCTGATGATCTGAGAGTCTGTGATCAGCAAGGCACTGATCAGTCATTTCCAGGCTCCTCCTTGGGAAATTTGGCAAGGTAATCGAGAATATCTGGGTCTGCGCTGTCTAATATGGCAGCCACTAGCTTACATGAGGCTATTTAAATAGAACTTTGTCATTGTCACAGAAAGTTCTACTGAGTAGTACTTGAGAGAAAATAAATTCTATTCTTAAATGTGTTACTCAGCCATTTGACATTGGGTCTCCTGTGTATGCTGAAAAGATGGGACAAATATCAGCCCCAAATGACAAAGCTCAAGGTTTGTGTGTCAGATACCTAGACAGCCAGCCATCTGGTTAGTCAGTTTGCTGGGGGAAAAGAAATCAAACTGGTTAGTAAACATTGTCTGTAGCAGTGATGACATTGCTAGCTTATTTAAAAATGTCCTTTTCAACTATTCAGTCATTTTACAAACATTCGTGGGGTACCTGTTATGTCTCGGTACCATGTCTAGACACTGGGGTCACAACGGTGACAAGACAGATGTGGTTCTTAGCCCTGTGGAGCTTATAGTCCTGTGTGGTCGTGTATTAGTCTCTCAACTGAAACATGAACATTTCCAGAGTGGCTTCAAATTTCTCTCCCAGGACACGTTTCAACCAACTGTCTGTGGCTGTCGATAAAAAGATACAGCAAAGTTCTAAAGATCCCAAATTGGGTTTCATAGTGAGCAATTCACAACTGTATCCCCAAATGTCCTAGGCTTTCTCTGTGAGGCTCTGCAACCCAGACCCTGCCAGAGCCATCTGGACACGTTTAGATTAATGGAGGTGAGGGAAGAATCCTAGCGGCAGCTTGGGAGGCCACCCAAAGGGAACTCCTGGAGGCGGCTGGAGTAAACAAGTGCGGAGTGGCTGGTGAAATGGTTTGGCTGTAGAGGCTGATACACCCAGGCTCAACGCTTTGAAGAGAGTCTGAGGGGCAGTAATAACAAAAGATTTTGATTTCATTACACACCACAGACTTTCTAACGAACTTTTGAGGAAGACAGAACTTGTGACATCCAAGTCTGGCAAGAATTTGCCATAGGTGATTTTTCAGGTTATTTTACAAACTGACATCTTTGTGAGACTCAGGAAATAAACAAGCCCTTTCAAATAAAGTGTGTGTGTGCGTGTGTGTGTGTGTGTGTGTGAGAGAGAGAGAGAGAGAGAGAGAGGCTGCAACTTAATTTTCTATTTCAAAATAACAGAGTGACAAAGTTTGTGCCTGATCATAATGTATGTCTCAAATCATAGCTAAAAGTCTTTTTCAGTGCCACTGATTTATTCTCAGAAAAATGTATATAGAAGCATGTTGTAAAGTATATCATGGGAAACACAGAGAGTCCTGGGTGGGGAGGAGGCTCTTTCAGTTCATATTTTAGAAAATCATTTAAAGGACAGAGTAGCAAGGAATGCAATTGCTTATGTTGAGAGTGGACCACTGTTTCCAAAATTGTCAATACAAATTACTCTTACAGAACATTTCTAGGGGACTTACTGCATGTTTAGCACCGATCTGGCTGCACGGGAGATACAAAAGAGAATAAGAAAAATTTGGCTGGGTCTCCACAGCTTGCAGATTCTCAGGAGAGACAGACGCAGGTCAGGCCAAGTGGGTGGGAGAGATTTATCTTCTTGGAAGGGATCTGGGAAGTCCTCTAGAAGGAGGGACATGGAGCTGGACCTACCATATACAATTGTCAAATGGCTCATCGCAGCAGGGAAAGGAGTTCTTCAAACTTCACTAGCTTGTTCAGGCCCAGGGGCTTTACCTTCCATGTTGGAAATTGCCCTTAACTTACTGTCAATAATAATTATGAGAATCTCCATTGAAATTATAAAATATTGGTCATTTTTGTGCAACTTCAAGAACGGAGTTGGGGCAGGTAGATATTTATTTTACAAAAGAAGTCCAAATTGCATTTGTTTCTATAATTAATTTGAAAAGTCTTTTTTAGGGTGAAATCTTTATCAAAAAAGTATATGCCACAGGCCTGACCTTGGGAAGCTGGTGTAATAGGGACTCTATATGCTGTAGAACCAGAGATCTTTGAAGTCTGGCTTCACTCCAGTGAGATATTAGGCAAGTTTCTGAACCTATGTGAGGCTCAGTGTACTCATCTAGAAAATAGTAGTCAGAATAACTGTACTATGACATCAGTTTATGGTGAGGCTTTAATGAAATACTTGGATGAATTTCATAGTATACTGTTGTGCATGTGGTAAGTGCCTGATTAATGTTGGCTCAAGTAAATCTGATCTCCTGATATCTCAATCTTATCCCACGGTAACTGGTCTACCTATCCAGGGGTCACTTACAGCCTGGCACCAATCATAGTAAAGCAGCGTTTTGGGTAGGGAATAGTTGAGACAAAAGTATTTTTTTGGAGTTGGTTTAAGCAGAAGTCTAGAGAGAGTTGGTTTAAGTAAAATTCTGCATGAGGAAAGCGCTTGTCAAAAACACTCTCCAGGCACCTTCACTCCATGTAACAAGGCCGAGTTCATGTCTTTCCTCTCCACTCCCAAGCTGTGCTCATCTCAATTTAGCCCTTGCCGCACTATGTTCAAATAGCGTAGCCTATTTACAGGTCAATCTCCACTACTTGCCATGAGCTCCTTAATAATCGGGACTCTGTCTTTTTAAGACAGCAGCAAGCCCAGTGCCTGGGAGGAAGCTGGCACTCAGTAATGCTTTGTGAATGGATGGTTGGACAGATAGATGGGTTTCAAATCTGGACCAAAGCCTTACAGCCAGACATCATGACCTGGATTCTCTTTCAGTTCACTTAAGTGACAGGTAGGAGGCAAACTAAGAATATTTATTCAGTATGTTACAAATTACTATCCCGGAAGAGCTAGTAGCATGTCCTTCAGTGGGCAAGCTTGTAAAACCCAAAAATCCTAAGACTGTGTGTTAGCTTCTTTCCTTCCAGCCTGTGCTCTGACTCAAGGAGATTCTATATTTGGATGACCAAGAGAAATTATGATGTTCTCTATGCTTGAGGAGGACAAGTCATCCTATCTGCTTCTCCTCCACTGTTCATTAGACCTGAACAGGCGGAAAGTAAGATGTTTGGAAAAGGGTAGCTCAGGTTGGGCACTGAGTCAGGGAGCAGAAAAAAGAATTTCCAGAGTTGGAGAAAGTCATTAATTGATGATTCTTTAGACCAAGAAATACCTTCATGACCACATGTTTATGTCAGCCCACGTCAACACTTCCTGCCCTCTACTTCAGGATGAACTCATCAATAGCTGGTTAGTCACTAATTCATGCTGTGTGGTAACCAGTTACCATCATTCATTCATTCATTCATTCATTCACTTATTCAACAAATATAGGGGAATTTCTATATGGAGGATAGCAGTATACAAGATATCATATTAAGGGTTAAGAGCTGTCTTACTTTAAAACTGTCCTCCAGGAACTTATGTCCAGTAATGCAGATTACTAGCTATACATGATAAATGTAACAAAAGGTAGCAAATGAAAAGTCAGAAAGAGGCAAAGAACCATGCGAGACCAAAAGAATGAGGTATCATAGCTTATCAACACCTATGAGTGGGGTTGAGAAGCTTTGGTAGTAAATTATTTCAAATCCCAGAATGACCACTCACTAACTGGATGACTCTGGGCCTCAGTTTCCTCACTTGCTGGATTTTTGTGAGTGTTAAATGAGAAAAATGTACGTAGAACTCTTAGCCCAGAGCCCCACACATAGGTGGCCGGTGCTTCCCGGCTCAACTCCACAAGGCCAGTGCACCTGCAGAACTTTAAAAAACCGCCTGTGTCCAGGTGCAGTCAGGGTTACTTGGTTGTAAACATGAATCTTACTTCGGCTAACATTAAACAGCAAGAAATTGATTGGGAAGACAGAGTGCTCACAGAAGGGTGGGGAAGCTGAGGAGCCAGTGGCAGAGTGGCACTGGGCCTCACCATGGGCGTAATGGACGGCGCGAGGCCTTGCCAGAGTAGTCCACTACAATCATTGCCCACTCTTGCTTTAATTCATCCAAGAGTCTCATTCTGGGAGAGACTGGGTCATAGACTGAATGTTTGCATCCCGCTCAAGCTCATATGCTGAAATTGAATTCCCAATATGATGGCATTTGGATGTGGAGCCTTCGGGGGGTGATTAGGACATGGGGCTTCCTGTGGTGATATCTTCACTAACACCCCTTCCAAGCAGTGTGTGGTGGTGGGGTATTTTTTCCCAGGGAAACATGAGGTGATTTCACCTTAACTGATAGGAAATGCTGGGCAGATTAAAAACAACAGTTGTTCACAGCACAGTGCCCTCCCACACATACATAATGGGCATCCATGCATGGGGCATGAGCATGTATATTTTCTTAAAGTTTCACAAAAATTCAGAGATGCACCAAAAGTTGAGAATTATTGCAAAAGCATTAAAATGCCAAGGAGTATGACTGGCTCTTAAGATGAAGAGGGGAGATGGGCGCAAAGCTGAATAACATATATCTCCATATCACTTCAGAAACTTGAAGTCCATTGTGATAGCCGGGATAGCAGGATTATGCTAAGAGTGACTGGAACTTCTCTCCTCCTAGTGAGGGAGATGAACAATACTCACATGGTTGCAGGGATATGTGCGAGGTTCCGAGGGGCCTGGGCCTTTCCTCTAGATGACTGCTTTGTTCTAGACATCCACTGCACCAAGGGTGTTTCAAGGCACACAGCAAATGAGTAGTGCAAGAAAAGAGGGTGCTACCAGTGACCTAAGAGAGGTAGCCCTCTCTGCATCAGGGGTTAGCACCCTGTTGGCAGCTCCTTAGATTGCAAAGAGAAGACCTATAAGTCATTTCAGGGAACATTGCACTCCCTGGTTTCAGGGTCAGCCTCTTCCACAAAAGGATTGGGCATCTGCCAGGTGACCCGTGGGAGTAACCTGCACTTTCTGAACTTTTCTGTGGAGCTGGGGAGGGTAGGGGGAGCAGCATGCCTGGCAGCCCACCAAGAGATAGGGAATCATGGGAGGTGCCTGGGGAGCTCTGGGAGGTTGCCCAGCCACGATGGATCTGGACTTGAGGGTCTTGGAAGGACCAAACATCGCTCCAGACATTTTTCTCTAGGTCCATTAATCCTCATGACAGGCTCCAAAACTGCAAAGGAATTGCCCTTTGCCAGATCACAAATATCTACGTTCTGACATTAAACAAACTGAGTTTGTCTTTTCTGTATATAATTGGCACCCAAATATAGATAAAGAAAAAAAGAGAGAGAGGCAAAGAGGGAACTTCTGGCTTCCTCTCCAGTTTAAAAATTACACTATGACATCTATTACTTCCATTATCCAAGAATGTCAGTTTGGAGCAGGCTTGCCTCTCTCTCTCTTTGCAGCCACCCCATCTCTTCCGCAAAGCCTTCGCTACGGAGCGAATCAACACTGACTCTCCTCTCCCTACCGGGAGAGACCCTAGGCAGGACTAGAGCTGAGGAGAAGGTGCCTCTGGACATTGCCAGTCTCTTTCAGTTCTCCTTCTTGGTCTCCTTCCAATTCTTAATCAAATCACTTATTTAATCATTTATATCACAGCAGCTAGTATTCAACATTAAAGATTATATAGGTGCTTAATGGCTGGGGAGGTACATTAGTTAGAATACTGGTTTGGGGCCGGACATGGTGGCTCACGCCTGTAATCCCAACACTTTGGCAGGCCAAGGTGGGTGGATCACCTGAGGTCGGAAGTTTGAGCCCAGCCTGACCAACATGGTGAAACCCTATCTCTACTAAAAATACAAAACTTAGCTGGGCGTGCTGGCTCACGCCTGTAGTCCCAGCTACTCAGGAGGCTGAGGCAGGAGAATTGCTTGAACCCAGGAGGCAGAGATTGCACTCCAGCCTGGGGACAGAGCGAAGACTCTGTCTCAAAAATAAAAAAAAGAAATACTGGTACTGGTTTGGTTCTTTCAACAAAGGTCAAGGTGGTAGTGACTGAATCGAGGTGGATATTTATTTCTTTCTCACATAAAATTCAAAGACAGTCAATGAGGACTACTCTGATATGATATTCCATGCTACCCAGCACTCAGGATCTTTCTTATTGCTTTGCCATCCTGAAAATGCAGCTCCCACCTCGTGGTCCTGGAAGCTGCCTCAACCTTAGCCACCACATCCGTGCTGCAGCCAGAAGGAAGGGGGCCAGGAAGGGAAGGGATGACCTGTGCTTTTTCTGTGGCCCAAACTGGAAGTTGCCTCTTCTCACATTCAATTTTCTAGAACTGTGTCAAAGGTTACAAGTTAGATCCTTGCATTTGTATGAAATGAAAGTCTTTCATTTGCGTGAAATGAAGTCTTCCAATAGGTAGAATATGCCTAGACAACACTTCTGTAGGACAGAGGATATGAAGGACTGATGGGGGTGGCAACTCTCTTCTTGCTGCCTTTCAACTCACACTCCTCAAGCGACCCATCCTAACCAAGGCCAGGGTTGTGTCTTTACAAAGCCTGCACCTCGACCTTCCTTCAAACGTGTCTGTCTCTTCCACGGGCGATCTCACGAAGGCACTCAGTGCCCGACTTACAGACCAAGGGATTCGACCGGTGCTTCGTCACACTAGTTTCCCACACCTAGATCCTCCCCGAAGTCCTGTTGTTTCTACTTCAGAAATATCTTCCACACCTGGCTTCCTCTCTCCCTCTGTACCACCACTGTCTTAGCGCAGGGTTTCAAAATTTCAGCTCGTTCTCCGTGTATTGATTTCTTCAATGAGTAATTATTGAGCACCAACTCGAAAACAAGTGATAATGTAGGTGCCAGAGAGAAGGATGGTGCTTGTTGTTCAGCTGCTCACACGTACCAGGGGAGACAAGACCAAAACAAAACACTCACCTAACTAAAGGGCTGTGCACAGACTACTGAAACCTGCTGTCTGTTCCCCAGGCCACCCATCTACCTGATTCTCATGCATTCTCCTCACTGCTCCAGAGTTAG
>PVKP010032374.1:14403-26101 GCA_004027715.1 Plecturocebus donacophilus | reverse complement strand
ACAGAAAAAAATATTTGTGCATTATATATCTAACAACACTCTGTTACCCACAATGTATAATTTGGATAACTACAAAGTAATAAAATGAAGAATCACTTGGACATACACTCCTTCAGTAACAAATGCAAATAGAAAAGAAGCACATAAAAAGATGATCAATAACATTATCATTATGGCCATCTAAACTGAAACCACAGTGACATATTCCTTCACACACATTAGAAAGGCTAAGATACAAGAAATGTAAAAGGACAAGTGTCAGCGATGTCAGAGAGAAATTACAGCCATTAAATACTTTATATGGAATATTGGATGTTACAGTCTATTTGTAACATACTTTGGTATCTCCTCAAAAATTAAAGCCCAGGCACAGTAGCTAATGCCTCTAATCCCAGCACATTGGAAGGCCAAGAGAGGTGGATCACTTGAGTACTGTTCAAGACCACCCAGGACGACATAGCAAAACCCCATTTCTAGTAAAAATACAAGATTTAGCCAGGTATGTTGGTACACACGTGTAGTCCCAGCTACTTGGGAGGCTGAGGCCAGAGGATTGCTTCCACCCAGAATTGGAGGTTACATTAAGCCGAGATTGTGCCACTGCACTCCAGCCTGGATGACGGCACAACACCCTATCTCAAAAAAGAAAGGCCGGGCATGGTGGCTAATGCCTGTCATCCCAGCACTTTGGGAGGCTGAGGCAGATGGATCACTTGAGGTCAGGAGTTCGAGATCAGCTTGGCCAACATGGTAAAAGCCCATCTCTATTAAAAATATATAAATTACCCAGGCATGGTGGCACACACCTGAAATTCCAGCTACTTGGGAGGCTGAGGCATGAGAATTGCTTGAACCCAGGAAGCAGAGGTTGCAGTGAGCCAAGATCAGGCCACTACACTCCAGCCTGGCTGACAGAGCAAGATCCAATCTCAAAAACAAGAAAGAAAGAAAGAAAAACAAAACACCTGGGAGCAACAGGGTGCAATGGCTCAAACCTGTAATCTCAGCATTTTTCAGTGTATCACCAAAGTGGATGTATCACCTGAGGTCAGGAGTTTGAGACCAGCCTAACCAACAGGAGAAACCCCATCTCTACTAAAAAAATACAAACATTAGCCTGGTGTGGTGGTACACACCTATAATTCCAGCTACTAAGGTGGCTGAGGCAGAGGAAGCGCTTGAACCTGGGAGCTGGAGGTTGCAGTGAGTAGATAGTACTACTGTACTCCAGCAAGGGCAACAGAGCAAGACTCTATCTAAAAAAAGAGGTGGGCAGATCATGAGGTCAAGAGATCGAGACCATCCTGGCCAACATGGTGAAACCCCATCTCTACTAAAAATACAAAAAATAGCCAGGCATGGTGGCACGTGCCTGTGGTCCCAGCTACTCGGGAGGCTGAGGCAGAAGAATCTCTTGAACCCAGGAGGTGGAGACTGGAGTGAGCCGAGATTGTGCCACTGCACTCCAGCCTGGTGACAGAGCAAGATTCCATCTCAAAAAAAAAGCAAAAAGATATGTTACGGAAGGCAAGAAAATGTTTCTGCATTATGTATCTAAAAACAATCTGTTAACAACAATGTATAATTTGGATAACTGAACAACAAAAAATTACAAAATGGAGAAACAGTTGAACGCAACCTTCGCCAATAAGACATGCAAATGGAAAAGCAGCACACAAAAAGATGATCCATACCCTTATCGTTATGGCCATCTAAACTGAAACCACAGTGACATACTCCTTCACACAAACTAGAAAGGGTAAGATCCAAGAAATGCAAAAGGACAAGTGTTGGCAAGGTCGGAGAGAACTTACAGCCCTTAAATACTTTATGTGGAGTATAATATGGTGCAGCCTATTTTTAACATAGTTTGGTATTTCCTCAAAAGGTAAAAATAAGCCAGGTACAGTAGCTAATGCCTGTAATCCCAGCACGTTGGGAGGCCAAGGCACGTGGATCACTTGAGTCCAGCATTTCGACACCAACCAGGATCAGACAGCAAAACCCCATCTCTACTAAAAATACAAGATTTAGCCAGATACAGTGGCACACACCGGTAGTCCCAGCTACTTGGGAGGCTGAGGCGGGACAATAGCTTCCGCCCAGAATGTGGAGGTTATAGTAAGCAGATTGCACCACTGCACTCCAGCCTGGATGAGAGCACAACATCCTGTCTCAAAAAAGAAAGGCTGGGCATGGTGGCTAATGCCTGTCTTCCCAGCACTTTGGGAGGCTGAAGCAGAAGAATCACTTAAGGTCAGGAGTTCGAGACCAGCTTGGCCAACATGGTGAAACCCCATATCTACTAATAATACAAAAATTACCCAGGCATGGTGGCACTATGTAATCCCAGCTACTTGGGAGTCTGAGGCAGGAGAATTGCTTGAACTCATGAGGCAGAGGTTGCAGTGAGCCGATATATGGCCACTGCACTCCAGCCTGGCCGACAGGCAAGATATCATCTGAAAAACAAAGACAGAAAGACAAGACAAGACAAGAAAGAAAGAAAAACAAAATGCCTGGGACTGGCAGGGTGCAGTGGCTCACACTTGTAATCGAGCACTTTGGGAGGCTGAGGTGAGCAGATCACCTGAGGTCAGGAGTTCAAGACCAGCCTAACCAACACGTAGAAACCCCATCTCTACGAAAAATACAAAAATTAGCTGTGCATGGTGGTGCAAACCTATAATCCCAACTACTCAGGAGGCTGAGGCAGGAGAATCGCTTGAGCCTGGGAGCTGGAGGATGCAGTGAGCAGAGATAGCACTACTGTGCTCCAGCTAGGGTGACAGAGGAAGACTCCATCTAAAAATTAAAAAAAAAGTAAAAAGACAACTCATGGAAAGGAATCAAATATTTGTGCATTAAAGATCTCAAAACAGTCTGTTAACGACAATGTATAATTTGGATAACTCAACAACAAAAACCAACAAATTACAAAATGGAGTTGAATACACACTTTGCCAATAAGACATGCAAATGGAAAAGAAGTGCATGAAAAGATGATTGATACCATTATCAATACAGCCACCTAAACTGAAATCACACTGACATACTTCACACACACTAAAAAGGCTAAGATCCATGAAATGTAAAATGACAAGTGTTGGCAAGGTCAGACAGAAATTACAGCCCTTAAATACTTTATGTGGAGTATGATATGGTGCAGTCTATTTTTAACATAGTTTGGTATTTCCTCAAAAGGTAAAAATAGGCCAGGCACAGTAGCTAATGCCTGTAATCCCAGCACATTGGGAGGCCGAGACAGGTGGATCACTTGAGTCCAGGAGTTCGAGACCAGCCAGGACAACACAGCAAAACCCCATCTCTACTAGAAATAGAAAAATAAGCCAGGCATCGTGGCACACATCTATAGCCCCAGCTACTTGGGAGACTGAGGCAGAATAATTGCTTGAGCACAGGAGGCAGAGATTGCCATGAGCCTATGTATGGCCACTGCACTCCAGCCTGACCCACAGGCAAGATCTCATCTCAAAAACAAGAAAGAAAAACAAAATGCCTGGGAGTGGCAGGGTGCAGAGGCTCAGACCTGTAATCCCAGCACTTTGGGAGGCCGAAGCGGGTGGATCACCTAAGGTAAAGAGTTCGAGACCAGCCTGACCAACATGGAGAAACCCCATCTCTACTAAAAATACAAAAATTAGCCAGGTGCAGTGATGCATGATTATAATCCCAGCTACTCAGGAGACTGAGGCAGCAGAATCACTTGAAACCAGGAGTGGAGGTTGCAGTGAGCCAAGATTGGGCCAAAGTACTGGGCAACAGAGCCAAGACTCCATCTCAAAAAATATATATATAAAAAATAAGCTGGGCATGGTAGCAGGAGCTTCTAATCTCAGCTACTTGGGAGGTTCAGGCAAGAGAGTCATTTGAACCCAGGAGGCGGAGGTTGCAGTGAGCCGAGATCACAACACTGCACTCCAGCCTGGGTGACAGAACAAGACTCCTTCTCAAAAAAAAAAAAGTGAAAAGACAACCCACAAAACAGAAAAAAATATTTGTGCATTATATATCTACCAACAGTTTGTTAACCACAATGTATAATTTGGATAACTCAACAATAAAAACAACAAAATTACACAATGGAGAAACAGTTGAACACACACTTCATCAATAAAACATATAAATGGAAAACAAGCACATAAAAAGATCATCAATACCATTATCATTATGGCCATCTAAACTGAAATCACAATGACATACTCCTTCACACACACAGTAGAAAGGCAATGATTTAAGAAATGTAACAAGTGTTGGCAAGGTAGGAGAGAAATCACAACCCTTAAACACTGTATGTGGAACACGAAATGGTGCAGCCTACTTTTAACATAGTTTGGTATTCCCTCAAAAAGTTAAAAATAGGCTGGGCATGCTAGCTAACACCTGTAATCTGAGCACATTCAGAGGCCGAAATAGGTGGATCATGAGGTCAAGAGTACAAGACCAGCCTGGCCAACATAGCAAAACACCATCTCTACTAAAAATACAAAAATTAGCTGGGTGTGGTGATGAGTGTCTGTAGTCCCAGCTATTCAGGAGACTGAGGCATAAAAATCACTTGAACCCGGGAGGTGGAGGCTATGGTGAGCAGAGATTGTGCCACCGCACTCCACTCTGAGCAACACAGGGAGACTCCATCTCCAAAAAAAAATATTGAGGGTCATCTCACAGATGATCTAATAAATAATGGATTATTTCTTTGTATTTGGAAAAATGGTATTAACTTTTCTACTTTTAGATAACATAACTGCTATGACTTTAAGAACTTGTCTATACAAAGCCTTAAAAACTGAAGGTGGTCACTGGGAGAGCACATATAAAATCCCTGCCGAGAAACCTGGGAGCCTGTGTCCCAATGAGTGGGACTGCACGCAGTTGTGGCAGACTGGCTGAGAGAGGGCAGGAGACAGGAGCACTCAGAGTCTGGAGGCCATGGTTCTAAGGCTATTGGGAAACCACTGGCAAAGTTAAATCCAGAACTTGACAGGATGAAATTTTTGATTGTAAATAAATACTCTGACATTACCAAGTGAGACAACCAGTGGTGGTGGGATGGATGAAAGATCCTCCAAGTAGTCAGCTGGTTACAAGTGGCTCATGCCTGTAATCCCAGTACTATGGGAGGCCGTCGTGGGTGGATCACCTGAGGTCAGGAGTTTGAGACCAACCTGGCCAACATGGTGAAATCCCATCTCTACTAAAAATACAAAAAATTAGCCAGGCGTGGTGGTGGATGCCTGTAATTCCAGCTACTCAGGTGGCTGAGGCAGGAGACTCTTTTGAACCTGGGAAGCAGAAGCTGCAGTGAGCAGATGTCGCACCATTGCACTCCAGCCTGCGCAACAAGAGCAAAACTCCATATCAAAAAAAAAAAAGAAAGAAAATTGAGAGTGTCAAGAACAATTCCCAAAAAGGAAAATTGGGCCCATGTGGAAAGAGACATTTTTCTACCAACTGGGGCAGGCAGTGAATTGAAGTATGTCTATGGACTGGACTTTCACATAGAAATCATGTATTTTTGACTGGGCACGATGGCTCGCACATGTAATTCCAGCACTTTGAGAGGCTGAAGCAGGAGGATCAGGAGGTCAAGAGGTCAAGACCATTCTGGCCAACATGATGCAACCCTGTCTCTACCAAAAATACAAAAAATTAGCTGGGCGTGGTGGTGCATGCCTGTAATCTCAGCTACTAGGGAGGCTGAGGCAGAAGAATCCCTTGAACCCGGGAGGTGGAGGTTGCAGTGAGCTGAGATCACGCCACTGCACTCCAGCCTGGCAACAGAGCAACACGTCATCTCCAAAAAAAAGAAGAAGAAGAAGAAAAGAAAAACTGTGTTATTTCCTGATTTCGGGGTTATGTAGGAGTCACCTGAAGGAGTGTTTATGCTTTTGGTGAAACACAAGGGGGTATTTTGTGTGAAGCTGCAAATCTGGCACTGCATGTAACTGCTGGGGAATCGGAGGAAAGGAGAAGGCATACTAACTGCAATTGCAAGTTTCCCAGAAGCATGACGTTAACTGGCAAGCCAACTACTTTTTAAATCAACGCTGTCAACACCTTGTCAGAAAGGCAGAAACAACATCACACTTCATAACAGAGGCCAAATCCAGCCCAAAACCAGTCCAGCATAGGCTGTGAACCCAGTGCCCCAGCGAGACCTGGAAGGTCCCATCCTCGGTGCTACAGACACTCCAAAGGCCACGTTTGCGTCCCAAATGATATGTGTGTTCTAAGGGACTCATGCGTGTTCTGGGGGTTATATGAGTGTGATGGGTGCTGCATTAGTCTGATGGTAGCATGGTGATTCCAGGCATTACATGAGTGTTCTGAGGGACACATGCGTTTTCTGGGGGTTATATGAGTGTGACGGCTGTTGGGTTAGTCTGAGAGCATCATCTGTTTCGAGTGATAAGAGTGCTCTAAGTCTGATGGTGTAACAGTCATTCCAGGTGATATGTGTGTGTTCTGAGGGACACATGGGTGTTCCAGGGGTTAGATGAGCGTGACGGGCATTGGTTAACCTGACAATATCATTTGCCATTCCAGGTCATATGTGCACTCTGACAGTAACAATGGCGTTCTGGGCATACGTGTGTGCTCTGAGGGACACAGGCTTGTTCTGGGGGTTATAGGAGTGTGACAGGTGTTGGGATAGTTGGTGTCACTTCTGCATTCCATGTGACACGTGTGCACTCTGAGTCTGATGTTATCACGGGCTTTTTGGGTGATCTGTATGCGCTCTGAGGGACACATGCATGTTCTGGGTGTTATATGAGTATGACAGGTACTGCATTACTCTGACTATGTCATGGGTGCTCTGGGTGATATGTGTGCACTCACAGGTGTTCCAGGCATTCTGTGCTCTCTGATTTGAGACAAGGTCCATAACCATTAAACTAGGGGGGAAATGCTGTCCTCAAAAAGTGAGGTAAGGCAACTTGTGATCCACATAAAGAGATACAAAATTGTATCCTTACCTCATATCACACAACAAATTTAACTTAAAATGGATCAAAGATCTAAATATGGCAACACTAAAATCTCTAGAGAAAACATAGTTACACTTTCATGACCTTGGATGTAGCAATAGTTTCTTAGATCTGACACGAAAACCACAAACCACAAAAGGAAAAGTAAACCAATGGATTTCCTCAAAACTCAAAGCTTTATGCCACAGATGACATGAAGAAAAAAGCTGAAAATTGTTATAATAGGAAAAACAACTGTCTTCTCTCAACACTCAACACAAAACACTTCTATTAACAGATGCATAGGTTTTTTGCCCCAGACAGACCAAATCTTGGGCACCAGCTAGGTGTCCTACAGTGCAATCCAATCCTGACACTAACTGGAGAAAGCATCAGACCCCACAGGCTAAGGGCTCAGTCCTAGGAAGGCAAATCTTGCTGCCTGTTGCTTGCAAATTATTGACAAACATAAGGATGGTAAAAAGAAAGTGACTTTATGCCAGAGCTTACCTGAAGGGACCACACAGGCTCTTGCCTTAAGGAAACTGCTTCCACTTTCAGGGCACAAAGTGGGAGCTTTAAAAAGAGGACTTGGCAAAATGGCATGCAGAGGATAGGGTAAGGAGGTGCAGGGTCAATGAGACTAGCTCTGATGCTTAAACCATTAGGTATTCTTGCTAGTACAACCATAGGCAGAGCTAAGTTGTATACTGACCGCTGTCTCCTGGAAATCTCCTGGTAGGGGAGAGTTCTGGAGGTGCCTAGTTTGTTTCAAGGTTTGGTCCCTGGAACTTCTAAGAAAACACACAGTTAGAAAAGTTTGCAGTGTAGGAAGTATCTCATGGAGAGACAGTGAAGCTTATAATTGCATTCATAAAGAGCTAAGTAGGAAGTGCAAGACAAGAAAAACAGTAAAATTAATTCATTTCTTAAGAAAATACAGGTACTCAGTCATAAGATGACAATCACAAACAGTAGGTTCCCAGGTTACCTTCTGGCTGACTTGGCTACAGATTGGAGGCTCCCACAACACCATTTTGGGTTCAGCAATTTACTACAGCACATTACAGAACCCTTGGAAATGGTGTACTTACTATGGCTGACTTATTGCCAAGGATATTTTAAAAGCTACACATGAACAGTCAGATAAAGAGATGCACAGTGTGAAGTATGTGTAAGGAGTGCAGGCCTCCCATGCCCTCTCTAGATAAGATCCTCCCAGCATCTCCCCATGTTCAGCAACACAGATGCTGGCATTCTCCCAACCCTGTCCTTTATTACATAGACAGACTGGTTACATGAGTGTCCACAGGTGATCAACTGAACCATCAGCACCTCTCCCCTTCACAGAGATGGGAGGGGAGATGAAATTTCAAATCCTCTAACAACAAGATTGGTTCCCTTGGCAGCCAGCCTCACTGAGGCTGTCCAGGTGCCCCCAGCCATCGGTCATCTCATTAGCACACGGAAGACACATCACACTTCACACACTCCAAAGGCTTAGAGCTCTGTCTCAGGACCCCACGGCAGACATCACACATTAACTCCTGTTATTTTTCAATAACCCTCAAAATGGAAGAAAAAAAAATGCATCAGATACTTTAGACATGTCTGTTACCCAGAATGCATAAATAACTTTTATAACTCAACAATAAAGACAACCCAACCTAAAAATAGACAAAGGACTTTAATACACTTCATCAAAAAGCACATGAAAAGATGCTTAACATCATTACTCATTATTAAAACCATAAAGAGATACCACTTAACTCACATTAAAACAGTTAATACTAAAAAAAAAAAGTGTTAACAAAGATGTGCAGAAACTTGAACTATTAAACACTGCTTGTGACAATATGAAATGGTGCAACATATGTGTGAAATAACTTGGTGTTTCTTCAGTTACAAATAAATTTACCGTATGACTCAGTGATTCCATTCCTAGGTATATACCCCAAAGACCTGAAACAGATGTTCAAACAAAAACTTGTATGCTCTTTAAGTGTGTCAAGATCATAAATATGCATGAAAGTATTGGGAACAGTGCCAGGAAAACTGGATCAGAATGAAAAAACACATTATAACTCCCAGGTAGAGCAGAAGGTAAAAATGAAATGAGTTTGTGGACTAAATTATCACATAGGAACCATGCTGATTTCCTGATCTAGGGGTTATGTCATGGTAACCTGGGAGAGTGTCCGTGCTTCAGGTAAAATATAACAGAGTATTTTGTGGGACATGGCAAATCTGGTACAGCAATAACTGCTGGGGCATCTAAGAAAAGATACAGATTATATTTTGTACTGCTACTGGAAGTTTCCTAGAAGTATGACATCATTAAAAAGCAAATTACTTTTTAAAACAACCACACCAATACTATGCCAGAAAAGCAGAGACATCATAAAAATCCACTATAGAGGCTATGCTTCATCCAAAGCTGAGAACCCTTATAAAAGCCTCAATGTCAACAGACTCCACTTAATACCTATTATATTTATTAGCATAAGAGGCTACTGTGTGGATGTATTAGTGTTATGGCATGGTGTGGATATTAGTGTTAGGACATGGCGTACATATCATACTGGTGTTGGGGAACAGTGTGGATATTACATTAGCATTAGGGCACACTGTGGATAGTATTACATTAGTATCAGAAGCAACAGTGTGAATATTAGATTAGCATTAAGAGTATGGTGTGGATATTATATTGGTGTTAGGGCATGGTACAGATATCATAGTAATGTTAGGACACTGTGTGATTATATCAGAGGTCACTGAGAGAATATATCTTAGCAGCCACTGTGTCTGGGACACTGACAATCATATCAGGGTGTAGTCATTAACAATGGGATTTGGGGACTTCATTTTTCTAGATGAATTTCTTCCTTTGCTGAATCCTCTAAAGACTCTCTTCTCTGCACTCAGGGCCATGGAAAGGAAGCTTTTCACTTGCCAATGAACAACACTTACTTGACACGACCCTTGTCTTGCCCCAAGGAAGTAGAAGCTCCTCGCTGCTTCTGGCACCTCAGAGGGAAGTTGGTCAGAGGTGGGTTCATGCACCCTCTGGTGGCGCCAGAGATCAGCATGGACACTATTGCTCAGTTTATTGGGAGACGTGCAGCTCCTCCTGGTTGTCCTGAAATACCTATAAAATTCAATACTCAGTTTATTCAGTGTAATAATTTTGGATATTCAAACCAAAATGAAGACGACTGTAGCCATATCTTCCCAAAAATGGTGATGGAAGACTTTGGAAGCCATGTAGAACGAAATGAATATATACACAAATTTAAAAAAAAAAAAAAGAAAACCTACTCAAAATAGTCCAGAGACTGTAATTTGAAATGCAAAACTATAAAAACTCTGAAAGAAAATCTATATGATGTTGGGTTTTGTGTTGACTTTTAACACACAACATCAAATGCCAATTCATGAAAATATTGGTAACACAGACTTTGTAAAACTAAATATTGTACTGTGAAAAACTGTATTCAGAAAAAAAGACAAGACAGACCTGAAAAGATATTTACAAAATACATACGTGATTTTAATACTGGGTAAATACCTGAAGAGATACCCAGCCTAATAAAATACACCGATTAGTAGGCTGGGCATGGTGGGTCATGCCTGTCATCCCAGAACTTTGGTAGGCTGAGAAGGGTAAATCATGTGAGGTCAGGAGTTCCAGATCAGCCTGGCCAACATGGCAAAACTCCGTCTCTACTAAAAATACAAAATACAAAGAATTAGCCCAGCATGCTGGTGGGCACCTGCAACCCCAGCTACTTGGAAGGCTGAAGCAGGAGAATCGCTTAAACATGGGAGGTGGAAGTTGCATTGAGCCAAGATCGTGCCATTGCACTTCAACCTAAACGACAGAGCAAGACTCCATCAGAAATAAAAAAGATGTTAATAACATATCTGATATATGTTGACATGTTAATACGAGGGTAAACTAGGTTGGGTCTACATAGGAAATCTGCATTTTCTTCACAATTTCACTGTGACTCTAAAACTAATTTAAAATAAAACTTTTCTTAAAAAAATTGTATTTTTTTTCAAATATCTGCTTATTTCTACTAATAATAAGTAGTAATTGACACTATTTTTTAGAATAAAAGCATTAATGATGCTGCAAAGTAAATTATGCAAATACAAAATTTCAAAGAAATGCCTCTTTTACATGTTTTATGTTAAAATAACACACATAAACGTATTTCTCACATCTTTTTTCTTGTGGTGTGGTTCACTCTCTAGGAAAGCTGGTCACCTTAGAACCAGGGAAAAAATTCATATTTTGGAGACTATTTCAATTTATGGCTGGACGCTTTCAAAACTATAACTTAAAAAAAAAGTTAAAATAGCAAATTGATTGTGACTAGATCACTTATTCTAACGAATGCTTGTCTTTGTTTGGTTTCCCAGAATTCCTTTTAGCTACAAAACAATAAAAACAAATATTCGCCATTAGAAAAAAATATTCAAAGACAGAAAGACTGTAAATGATTTTGTGACCACAATTATTCAATGTTTCATCACGATGTTTTCCAAAACAGAAGAGTTTAAAGGGCTAGTCAAAGTTATTTCCCTAAAGATGCTTTGCAGAAATTGATGAAACTAGAGAAACAAAAGTGGCAGGACATTCAATGTGACTTTAGATGTCACTGTGTCTTTTGGGAAAAAATAATTCACCTTTTAGAGGA
>PVKP010032374.1:0-14303 GCA_004027715.1 Plecturocebus donacophilus | reverse complement strand
TGTATAACAAAATACCAAAGCAGTATTTAATGCTCCAAGGAAAACAAGTTACACCTGAAATACAGTTGACACTATCAGAATCAAAATATGCTTCCTGGCCAGGCATGGTGGCTCATGCCTGTAATCCCACCACTTTGGGAGGCCAAGGCAGGTGGATCACCTTAGGTCAGGCATTTGAAACCAGCCTGAAAAACATGGAGAAACCCCATCTCTACTAAAAATACAAAAATTAGCCAGGCGTGGTGGTGCATGCTTGTAATACCAGCTGCTAGGGAGGCCGAGGCAAGGGAATCATTTGATCTCAGGAGGCAGGGGCTGTGGTGGGCCAAGATCATGCCATTCCTCTGCCCTACTGTATATGTAAAAAATGCAGACTCACTAAGCTAGACTAAATCGTGTATTCAGTGGGAAAGGAATGCAACCTTTTATCTCTTACCTACTTCTGACCTGGAAGCACCCCCACTTCCTGTTTCTAACCGTTCCACCTTACTGGACCAAGCAACTGTACATTTTACACATAAGAATTAGGGTCTCATGTCTCTGTATAATGTATAAAAGCAAGCTCTACCCTGAGCACCTTGGGCACCTGTTGTCAGGACCTCCTGAGGCTGTATCATGGGCATGTCCTTAACCTTAGCAAAATAAGCTTTCTAAATTGACTGAGACCTGTCTCAGACATTTTGGGCTCACAAACCATAATCACCATAATGTGACAGTTAACTACAGCATTCAGTACAGAGATGTGCTATACAGGTTTGTAGCCTGGGAACAATAGGCTATACCATATAACTTAGGGGTGGAGTGGGCTACACCGTCTAGGTTTTGTAAGGACACTCCATGGTATTCGCAGAAAGATGAAATCACTAAGGACAAATTTCTCAGAAAGTAGCCACATTGTTAGGAGTGCTTGAGTATATGTTAAATGGTTAAAGCCTAGGATTAAAAAAAAAAAAAAGGAAACTCAACTCCTGCCATGGATTAATAACAAAGCTTAACAGGGTTAACATATCTCATCTAATCTAAGATGACAACGATCAAAAGACATTATTTTATGCACCATCACAAATAGGTTGCCAATTAACCCGACTTTCTGAATAACAACAAATATGTGAATTTACTTCTATTAATGCCAGAAAAGTAAAATGAAAATGAACTACAGTCATGACATGTTACAGCAAAAAAGGAGTAGGCTGTTAGTCTGAGGTCTTCCCTAAACAAACGGAAACCCAACTTGGCGGCATTTAAACTGACAAAAAAATGAACCAACCAACCACAGTCAATGATAAAAAGCCCAGCCGCCAGTTGGTTGTATGACTAGGGACGCTGAGGGAACCATCCCACAATATGCATTCGCCTACCTGGAGCCAATGAGAAATCTCACTTAGCCCCAAACCCTGTTTTCCATTTGGTGCTTCAGCCGTGATTCATGAATCATTCCTTTGCTCAAATAACTATTTTAATTTATTTTGCCTAAAATTCTTCTAATCCCTAAACCCTAACCCTCACTCTAACCCCTAACCCTTATTTTCCACGTTTGCATTGATATGTCAGCGTTGACTTAATATTAACAGTGCTGTACCGGCAGGGCCATGTGGGTAGTGTGGATTTTATATTAACATTTTTGTACTGAGGCTTTGCATTCGCATTACAGTCGTTTTCTACAAGAGCACTGTGGGTGCCGTATTTGTATTTTGGTTGTCATATCTGCCTTGGCAACGCTCTATTTGTGTTTTGGGGCTACGGTGTGGACTTCACACTGCGGCCGCCTGGCATTGGGAGGGGAGAACCTCGGTGTGCAGGATTCAGAGGCTTTTGGTATCGAGTTTTCCACACCGAGACCTTCTTACTAGTCTCTGACCCTCAGCAGTCCGGGCTGCAAACAGGAAGGATTTTACTCACCGTGAACGTGGCCCAGAGTTGTCCCAAACGGAGGCAATGTCCCCAAGGTCTGTGCTGAGAATGCGGCTCTACCTTTGCGTGCCAGCCGGGTGAGTGCTGAAGAGAACACAGCTCCGTCCTCGCGGTGCTCCCCCGAACCCAACCCTGGGTTCTGTCGGGAGGAGGACGCAGCTCTGTCCTCCCACTACCCGCAAGATCTGTATTGAGGAGAACAAAATTCTGCAGACCGCAATAGCGCCCCGCACACCGGCTCTATGACGCCACGCAGGCCGGCGCTGTGACGCCACGCACGAACGCCGCGCTGTAACAGCACCCACGCACGCCAGGGCTCTGACAGCTCTCTCCCATGCCGGCGCTCTGACGCCACGCACGCCGGCGATGTGAAGGTGCGCTCGCACGCCGGCGTTCTGACGCCACGCGCGCCGCGAAGTGAACCCGCGCTCGCACACCGGCGCCGTGACGTAGCGCACGCACGCCAGCGTTCTGACGCCATGCACGCCGGTGCCGTGACGCTGCGCTCGCACGCCGGTGTTCTGACCCCACGCTCGCACGCCGGCGCTCTGCCGCCACGCACACCGGCGATGTGACGGTGCGCTCTCACGCCGGCGTTCTGACGCCACGCACGCCGGCGCCGTGACGCCGCGCTCGCACGCCGGCATTCTGACCCCACGCTCGCACGCCGGCGCTCTGACGCCACGTACGCCGGCGCTGTGACGGCGCGCTGGCACGCCAGAGTTCTGACGCCACGCACGCCGGCGCCATGACGCCGCGCCGTGACGCCGCGCTCGCACGCCGGCGCTGTGACGGCACGCTGGCACGCAGGCGTTCTGACCCCACGCACGCTGGAGATGGCACGGTGCGCTCGCATGCCGGCGTTCTGACGCCTCTCACGCCGGCGCGGTGACGCCGCACTCGCACGCCGGCGCCGTGACGCCACGCACGCACGCCGGCGTTCTGACGCCACGCTCGCACGCCGGCGCCGTGACGCCGCGCCGTGACGCAGCGCTCGCACGCCGACTTTCTGACCCCACTCTCCTACGCTGGCGCTGTGACGCCATGCACCCCGGAGGCCGAGCCTCAGGAATCTGAAAAGGCAATCTCGGTCGCCCCCTGTTGGCGGCTAGGGTCAATGCAGGGCCCTCTTATAGTGCAGTGACGGCATCCCCTGCTGGCAGTCGGGGCACTTGTATAAATATAACTTTTAATAATATTTAGAGCTTTTCTTATGAGCAAAATTAGTAATTATTACAGTAGCATAAGCCAGAAAAACAAAACAAAATAAAAACGCTTGTATCTCTAGGCTTGGGGACAGGAGACCGGGATCTAAATACTTCTAAAATGTTTTCAGGCTACAATATGTCCATTTCAAAGTCACATGTTAACTTTAATTCTAAATTTATGCTAGAATCCATTCCTAATACTGACAAAACTTGTACAATTTTAATTCTGTTCATAAGATGAGAGTTTAATGTGGGAAATTTGAAAAATAGCCATAAATAATGAGCAAGATTTTCTACTTTTGAGACTTTTTTATCTCGATGAATTATTCATTGGTTGAAGACATTAAGTATTGATTAGTAAGACAACCATATAATTACTTGTACAAACAGGGACACTTTTGAGAGTAAAAGAGGGGTTCTATTGATAATTGAACACGTGTAAATCAAGACTTTCCAAACAAACTGATACCTATGGATTCCCTATTAGAAAGCTTTATACTCATATTGTCCAGTGTGTATGCTTAGTGTGATAGTGTAAAGGAGCAGTGTTCACGGGTATGTTGTTTAGGAACAATTATCAATATTATCAGATCGTAGGATGAAGAATCCAGGGAGGCACTTCGCATTAGCAAGAGTGAACATACGAAGAAGGAAACTACAGCAATAAGGTTTTTCTAAAATTAACATCTTAGGGAATTTGTTGAAACTGAATATATAAGTTTTAATTGTATGTTAATTGAATAATTTACGGTAAATTTTCTACCAAAATATCTAAGATTAAAAGTATAAAAGTGAAAGACACAGAATTAATCTTATTTGATACTTTTAATTCTATAATAAGATGATTTTTGCATGAATTTCTTTTATTTTTCTGTCTAAAATAGGGAAATATTAGCAGATATAATTGTCTGTTATCTATACCATAAAGACATTGAAATATTCTACTGAATTTTGTGATTATCATAATGTTATAATGCTATTTTACATAATAAAAAAAGTAAACTGCTTAAAGACCTAGACAATAATCTTATTTTTGCATGCTTCTCTCAACTCCCATTGTGACCTTCAGGGGCAAGGATTCAGTTAATTGTGTTTCTCATTTCATGGTATGCAATTATTAATAACTTATGAAAGATCTCACTCTTGCTTTACTTACACATTTTATCTCTTTATTCCTAATCTTGAAGTCCATCTCCCCTGGACCTACTATAATGCTTTGACATGTTACTCTAGTTCTCTCAACCACAAATAGCTGTGAAATGAATATTGTAATATAACCAACTTATCTTTCTGTGACAATATCGTCAGTCTGTATTCACTCACAGGTGAAATTATTGAGTGTATTCTTGTACTTGATTTCTATGAGTAGTGACAGATTGCTTTTGCAGAATGGCAGTTTCAAAGTATATCATCTCTGAGACAGGATGTCAATTGTTGCTTCTCATCATCGTCACCATCACCTCATATTGTCCATCTTTGTACTGGTTGCTATGCTATTATTTGTAATGTGAAATCCAATATTTATTTACCATTCTCTGATTGCTAATGTGTACATCTCTTCATATACTTTTTTTAGATGATCAGACGTCAGTGATTTCTTGGTTTATATATAATTAGTATATTCCTCACATTTCTCAAAATTTTTTTTCTCAGAAATTTACATTCTCCAAGGCATTCCAGCCTCCTTAACAAGTAATATTCGTATACTGGTGGTCGAGAGAAATGTCCCAGGACAGAGTCTTTAAAGCCACAACCTAAGATTGTTGTACAAAGAATACTTTGCTGCTCCTCCCTGACAAGCAACTGTGCCCCTCAGGGAAACTCCTTGTGTATTCACCATTGCACTGCTATTTTGGAAGAGGCTTTTTATTGTAAATTCCTTGGGTTCTTTGGTGTGAAAAATGGTTTGAAGAATTATCAGAAAATGGGAACTATCCTGCCTGTGTTTTTCTGTCTGCTCCATCAGATGCTGGAAGTTTGGTTACTCATCATTCCACATCCATTTCCTTCAAAACTAGACTAGCATTACTTTTATTCTATATCTCATGGTAGCATTAGTATGCAGTGATCAACTTAGGCATTGAAGCCAGAGTAACCACACTAGATCCAGCCCTTCTTTTATCCATGATTGCCCATGTTTTTTCTCAACACAGCTCCTAGGGTTGTTCAAGCATTTCTTTAAGTGTTTTTATGATTTTAACATCTTCAACATGAAGATATATTTTTTAAATATGTGTTTGATATGGAGTATAACATATCCAGAAAAATGCAAAAATCAGAGGATACACTTCTATAATTTTTTATATAATTTTACACCATCCAGATCAAGACATAGAACAATGGCAGCACTCCAGAAACATAACTGATGCCTGTAGGGCACTAAACCCCAAAGGTAACCAGTTGTAATTCTATTATCATGGATTAGTTTGTCTTCTTTTAAAAAGTTATGCAAATTTATACAATAATTCATAGGTGATTGGCATCTTTCACTCAATATTATATCAGATTCACCATTCATTCATTTCTGTTGTTGTATAATATTCCATTGTATACATAGTGTAAAATGTGTTTATCTTTTCCTATTTATGGACATTTAGATTGTTTCCAGGTTGGGACTATATGAATAGTGCTGTTATAAACATTCTTTTACATGTCTTTTGGTATACAAATATATGCTTTTTAAATTAGGAATATGGTTTGTACATGTTTTACACCAAAAAATATTGCAAAGGTGTTCTCTCACAGAGTTTGATCTAATTTATACTTATAATTGTATAAATATGAGAGTTCTAGTTTCCTCACTTCTTCACCAGTCATTGAGATAGCCTGTCTCTTTCATTTCAGCAATTCTATTGGATATGCAGTACTATCTCACGGTGACTTAAATTTGCTTTTCCCTGATGACTAATAATGCTAAGTACTAGGTCTCTGACCATTTAAATATCCTGTTTGGCAAAGCTCTTGCTAAAATATTCGTTTTAATTTGTTGTCTGTTTTTTCTTTAAAAATGCTATTTATTTGAAAATTTTTAATGAGTTTGCATATGTTAAGGAGAAACTTTATCTATTCCTGAACTGTGCTGTCCAATTACAGTGGGCATTAGCCACATAAAGTTATTGGAGACAGTACTTAAAATGTCACTAGTCCAAGATCATATGTAATGTAACTATAAATACATAGGGAATGTTAAAGAGTAACAAAAAAATGTAAAATATTTTCAAGATATTGTGTCAATTAAAATATACTATAAAAATTAGCTTCAGCTCATCCTTTGTATTTTTTATTAATGTGACAATTAGAACTTTTTTAAAGTACATATGTGACTTGCAATACATATCTTGTAGGAAGTGTAGGTGCTGTGCAGTGGCTTTTCTCTTGTAATCCTAGTGCTTTGGGAGACCACGGCAGAAGGATCCTTAGAGTCCAGGAATTCAAGACCAGCCTGAGCAACATAGTGAGACCCCCTTCCCCATCTCTACAAAACATAAAGCAAAATTTGGCCAAGTGTGGTGGCATGTGCCTGCAGTCCTAGCTACAGGACAGGAGGATTGCTTAAGCACAGAAGCTCCTACTGGCCATGAGCTATGATTTCAGCACTGCACTGAAGCTTGGATAACAAGGAAAACTCTGTCTCTAATAAGAAAAAGAAAGTACTTGTTCTGAAAAGTTAGGCGAAGCTTGCCTGAAGAAGTGATCTGCTAAGTTTTATCATAACTGGTGGATGTTTAAAGTAACTTGCAGATCAATTATGATAAAAGGACTGTTTGAATTGTCACAAAAGTACTTTAAACATTTAAGAAAAATAAGTACTAGTTGAAGTTACTCTAAATACTTTTAATTAGTTTGTCTTCACACCTGATTACAAATTTTATGTTTTTAGATATTTTTTTCCATTTTCAGCTTGACATTTGCTCATTTGAGAGAAACCCTGTGGTTTTCCTCATGTGAAAAATGGAAGAATTGCCCAATATTACTACACTTTCAAAAGCTTTTACTTTCCAATGAGCATAGACACAAAATTGTCATTTTTCTGCTTGGCTGGTTAAACCACTGAAAGTGGGAGACAGGAAGGGCAAAGCACGTGTGCAGCAGAAGGCTGGTCTCCAGAGCCAAGGTGCTTTAGTAAGTCAGCTGAATGTGTCAACTCAATGTTACAAGACTCAAAGAAATTTGTTTATAAAACTAGGGGACCAATAAAAATGGAAAGTGGTTAAACATTTTAGTAGAGAAAAACAAAATCACTAGCAAACTATCTTTCTACAATTGAAAGCATAATTTGAATTCCAGTAAATAATGCTTTTATGTTAAAATGTTATTTTCTTTATCCGTTTTTAGTAATACTCTATTGAAGGGAATAGGGTAATAACTGAAATTGTTATTTATAATATTGCAAGGGGAAAAGATGTAATTTACTTTAAGTAATGAGAAACTTATTTTGATAATTAAGCATGGGATGCCATAAAAATGCTTGAAACACTGGCCTCTGGAAGGGCACTATTGCTACTCCAATGCTTTATCATTTGTAAGACTGATCTCTTCTTTGTATACCAACTTCTCTCATGATACCCATTGAAAACTATGTCTTTCAATTTTGAATGAAAGTTTGAGTTGAAATTTGTGAGAAGGTAATCTAATTGAGTCATTTCATTATTTAATGTCAGGCTACACTATTGTCAAACTATCAATTATCTTTCACTAGAGCAGGTGACCCAGAGTAAGGGGCTTTGATTGAGTTAGTTTCATTTAAAAGAGGGCATCGAATATGGTTATTGTAGTTGATATATTTAGCAAACCTACCTAGAAGTAGATGTGGTGGGGATAAAAATTACTATAAGAACTAAAAATAGTAAATAGAAAGTCAGTACTATATTGAATACATTTTCAAAAAATACATGCAGATATTTCCAAAATGAAATTGCTAATATTAACATTATGCTTTTGGCTTAATTTTAGAAGTTAGTAAAACACAAGCTTAGTTTCATTAAGTTAAACAAATAAATATTTTTCCCATGGAAAAATGCATTAAGCCTGAGCTAAGTAATGGTTACATCTCTGATGTAAAGTTACTATACAAAATTCAAGAGAACATGCATTATGGTTGCATTTAAGGATACAAAACCAGTGGAGGAAAGGATGAAGAAGTGGTTCCGTGTCTCTCTGATGGATGGTCTTCTCAACCAACCTGTAGGAAAGAACATGGTATAATATTCATTTCCTAAAACTGAAGAGAAATTTTTTATTTAATAGAATTTATTTTTCATTATGTCTGCAATGCAGGAAGTTGATATTACATTGCTTTTCTCAAGTGCTAAGTGATTTCTTAATCCAAATGTTCTCAATCTCTACAACACACCTACACCTATAATTCCTACTTTGCACCAATAAAAGGAATTGGAATGGAATAAAATGAAAGAAGCTTTTTCTTTTCTTTTCTTTTACTGAGATGGAGTCTTGCTCTGTTGCCCAGGCTGGACTGCAGTGGTGCAATCTCAGCTCACTGCAACCTCCACCTCCTGGGTTCAAGCGATTCTCCCACCTCAGCCTTCTGAGTAGCTGGGACTACAGGTGCGCAACACTGCACCTGGCTAATTATTTGTATTTTTTAGTAGAGATGGGGTTTCACTATATTGGCAAGGCTGATCTTGAACTCCTGATCTTGTTGCCCACCTTGGCCTCCCAAATTGCTGGGATTACAGGTGTGAGGCACCACGTCTGAGTGAAAGAAATTTTTTCTTTGTATGTCACTATTTCCTTCATTACAGAAGAATTTAAGATCAGGTACATTATTTTATATTGTGAACCAACGTCAGATATACTTACAAATTCAATAATTTAAATATATGTATACTTTGTTAGTATGTTGTTTAAATTGTACAAATGCATAGACAGCACATACTTTAACAATTGCTACTACACAAGCTGTCAGTTGAATTTTGGCCTTTGGTTAAGCACTTGGAGACCAGAATTTTAAGAACAGAAAACTGGCAGGGTTAGGTCAATAGGTGTATGAAAAAAAGAGAATAGAGAGGCAAAGAAAAACTGGGGCTCTTTTTCGGTTTTGCTAAGAGTTGATTTTACCATATATTCTTAAGATTCATGAAAATACATTTTGAGATTTTTAAATATTCTGGGTTATTAAAAAGGTTTATAAAATAAATAATGTTTGTAATTTTAGAAACATGTTCGGCTCCTGAATTATATAATGGAAATTATTCCACAACACAGAAAACATTCAAAAAAAAGTACAATATAAATGTGCCACTGGTTACTACACAGCTGGAGGAAACAAGACCGAGGAGGTAGAATGTCTCCCATATGGGTGGTCTGTCACTCCAAAGTGTACCAGCAGGTTCTCATTTGGAATAAAGTCTATTTTCACCTTGAAAACTTTCTCTCAAAGAGAAGTGTACATAAGTTGTCACACTACTTATATTTCATTTTCCATACTTTTTGCCTTTATTTTTAATTATGTTGATAGCATTCTGATAGTTTAAAGCTCTCAAGTGGAAAAAAATCATTTTAGCTCACAAGATTACATTAAAATAAGAGTAATGTCATTTAACAAATACATAAAATGAATTCATAAGCTTTTTTGGCAAATTTAATTTCTGTTCTAGATATGTCATGTAAATAGTAAGTGAATTTTGTTCTAGCAGAAAAAATAAACAATTGTCTGTATTTTTATTCATTCTTTCATTTGTAGAATTAAAGTGCTCTCCTTTAAGATTAATTGAAAATGGTTATTTTCATCCTTTAAAGCAAACCTATGAAAAAGGAGATGTCGTTCAGTTTTTCTGTCATAAAAATTATTATCTCAGTGTATCAGATTTAATTAAATGCTATAGCTTTGGTTGGTACTCAGAATCTTCTGTATGTGAAGGTAAATTTTTAAATTTAACACTCACAAAATGCCATGTCTTTATCAGCTTTAATATCCATTAGCTCTGACAAAATTCTTGTGGTGATACCTAATTTTTTTCCTGAGTCCTATTCTTTAAAATAAATATTGTCTTTTAAATTAGTGCTATTTTCAGCAATCTTTAATATATTCCATCTGAATAAATCTTTGTTTTGTATTACTTTGTAAAGGACTCTATCTTTTAAATTTATTATTTTAAAATCTCTATTATACATTTTAAATCCCTTATTATAACAAATAACTTTTCTTACTGGGAATTGTTAAACTTTAGCCCAATCTGGCAGCTTTGCAAGGACACTTTCTCTTAATTTGCCACATACTTCCAGATGTAAAAATTAGTCTCCAAAATAGTGAGGTAGAAAGCAGAAAAAGCAAAAGAATAATCCTTGGAAGTGAAAATAGGAAAGAGGCTTCTGGTAAAACTCCCCAAAAATGTCACATCCGTGGTCACATTTCTACTACTAAATGTGTCTAACAGGTAATGCAGAAGACATCTATACTTATTTAAACACACCTAGATAGGAGGGTCCTATCTAGCAGAATATACAGATATGAAAAAAATAATTGCTATACTGTGACAAATGGTACAATCAACTCAGGTAGAAAGTGAGAGAATCAACATGAGCGATTCTGATTGCTATGCTGTGGAATAACATTCACAGAGGTGATGGATGATATTTAAATTTGGTCTTAAGAGACAAATAGGAGTCTGATGATTGGAAAGATAGGGTAAGGCAAGGGTTTGATAGTCATTTTTTATTTTCTGCAATATGGGATATAATGTTTATTGACAGGCAGGTGAAAGACATGAGGGTAGAACTTGGAAAAAGTGATGAAAATTTTGAAACAGCTGCTAGGAAAATGAATGAAGGCTCTGACCAGGGGTTTGCAATGGGATTGCTGGGAACTATCATAATTCTCTAAATGGACTGAACAGTAACTTTAAAGATTTTATAGTTTTTCATTCGTGCTCAACATCCTTAATATACTAGTAGAGAAAATTTTTTCAGTAAATTTTTTAAAGCATGTTATTTCTTTTTTTTCTTTTTGAGATAGAGTCTCCCTGTGCAGCCCAAGGTAGAGTGTAGTGGCATGATCTAAGCTCACTGCAATCTCCAGCCACCACCATACCTGGCTAATTTTGTTGTGTTTTTAGTAGAAACAGGGTTTTGCCATGTTCAGGTTGGTCTTGAACCCCTGACCTCAGCTGATCAGCAGGCCTCGGTCTCCCAAGTTGCTATTCCAATAAATAATGGCAGACCTCCTTAAGGCCTCTTATACCCCCCTCCTCTTCCAATTTAGCCAGCATGACAACCTGCCTATATTCTCTGGTAAACAGTCATTAGGCATGCAACAGGCAGTGTTGTGTGCTGAGTAATATCTCTCCTACTCCTCCCAAAATATAACCACATTCTAACAGTGGGAACCACTGCAAGTTACCTTACATGGTAAAAGACACGTTGAGGTTAACAATCTTAGGGCAGGAATATTATCTGGAATTATTTTTTCAGACTCTAAATAGAATCACAAACACTCCTATAAAAGGGAGGCAGAGCGAGATTGACTACAGAAGGGGAAGCAGGAGATGTGACAATGGAAGCCACAGGTTGCAATGTTTTGAGGAAGGAGTTGTGAGCCCAGTAATGCAGGTAATTTCAAGAAGCTAGAAAAGGAAAAGTAGCCGATTCTCTTCCAAAGCCTCCAGAAGGAATGCAGCTCTCCTGACATCTCAATTTTAGTCCAGTGAAACTGAATCTGGACTTTTGGCCTCCAGGACTGTAAGAGAATATATCTGTGCTATTTTAAGCCACTAAACTGTAATTCATCACAGCAGCAATAAGAAAGTAGTGTAGTCAGTATTTTAGAGCAGATTTTAATTTAGATAGACATGGGTTCAAGAACAGATCTGCTGTATGCTATTTATTTATTTCATAAGTTTTAGTTTGTCTATAATATAGGAGAAATAATAATTCCTACTTAATAAAGTTATTTTAGGACTAAAGGAGCCAATGAATTTAAAAGGCCTGCTATTTTAGTATTCTGTTGGTGCATAACAATGTCGTCACAAACTCAGCAGCATAAAAAAACACAAAGATATTACTTCCCATTGTGTGTAGACTGGGAGTCTGGGTGTGGCTTAACCAGCTCTCTGCATCCATGGCTAACAAAGATGCAATCGAGATGTTAGCTGGACTGCAGGCTCGTCTGAGTCTTGAGTGGGCAAGTCTTCTTCCAAACTGAATATGGTTATTGGCAGCATTCAGTGCTTTGCAGACTGCTGAACTGAGAGCCTCAGTTTCTTGCAGCTGTTAACTGAAGGCAGGCCATTGCCCCTTGCCTTGCACCCCTTCTACTGTGGAAGCTGATGATGTAGCCTCTCTCTTGTTTCTTGAAAACCAGCAAGGAGAGTCTCTTGGCAAGAAGGGCATTAAAATCTCATGTTACATAATTATGTATACATAATCAGGTACTGATCCATCACTTTTGCTGCATTTTGTGGGCTAGAAGCAAGTCACAGGTCCTACTCATGAAAAGGAGTATCACACAAGGAAGTTAACATCAAGAGACGGTGATCAAAGGAATGCTCCTAGAATCGGTCTGCCATGCTTTCTATGGTGCTTGATATAACGAACACTTTCATTAAATCTTTATTATTTTTTGTAATTCTATGACTAAATTTGCTGATAAGGAAGAAGAAACAGACGTCCTCCTCCACCTCTGCCTGTGAACTCCAAAATTCAAACACGTTCAAGTTCAACAACTTATCGTCATGGAAAAATAGTTCATATAGAATGTGAACTTAATTTTGAGATCCATGGGTCAGAAGAAATACGTTGTGAAAATGGAAAATGGACAGAACCTCCAAAATGCATTGGTTAGTAACACCTTGAAGAAGCTTTGCTAAAACGAAATTTGCATGTGTTACTAAATAGTCTTTTTTCTCTTTTAACTGTATCTTTTCAGAAGGACAGAAGGTAGCCTATGAGGAACCACCCTTCATTGAAAATGGTGCAGCGAATTTACACTCTAAGATTTATTACAATGGGGATATAGTGACATATGCATGTGAAAGTGGCTACCTTCTCCATGGATTAAATGAGATAATTTGTAGGCATGAAAAATCGACACTTCCTCCTGAGTGTGTTGGTATGTATGCTACATTTAACATCAATAGCTAAGCTTATGGTGGAAAATTTTTTATTCTTTTAATTTAATATGCATATTTTAGGAATAGACTGCTTAGATAAATTAGAAACACACTGCTATAGCACCTAGTCTTCTGCTTTGTGTGTGTATGCGTGTATGTGTGTATGTGTAGCCATCTATAGAATTTAAGTCAATGTAAAGAATGCTTTTACACTGTGGCTGAGATGTGGGGAATGTTCTCATGTGAGGTCCCTTGGAATCGGGCCTCAGCATATGGTGAGCTGGAGCCCGAACACAGTTTCCTGTTGGAGGCAGTTGAGCTATGGGAAAGTAGGAACTGCAAGTAAAGAAATAATAAAAAGAACTTTGTGAGACAGTGATGTGACTGCATGTGGTCTGACAATGTGTCCAGCTTATGTATCTGATTTATGACTTTGTTTATCCGCTATTGGATCCTGTGCCTGTTCTTGTGACTGTGCAAATATGATAGGTTTCTTCCTCTCTGGTGCCTTGCATAGGTCAGTAACTTTTAACTATATGTTTCCCCACCCCAATACTGAGACCCACCTATGTGACTTGATTGTACCCGATTATGTATCTGATTTTACTATTGTTCTTATGTGCTGCTTTCATGTATGAGATAATGGTATCTGTTCCTGTAAATGACGTAGGACAAACATATATATACTATCTGTGTGCACAATAAAGCTGCTGTTTAGGAATTGCTGTTTAAGCATTGCTTACTCAGTCCTCCAGACCCCGCTCGTCTGTTTTCTTTTTTTTTTTTCTGGAGGACTGAGTAAGCAATGCTTAAACAGGGTGATAAATGTAGCAAACAACCATGGCACGTGTATAACTATGTAACAAACCTGCATGTTCTACACGTGTACCCCAGAACTTAAAGTATTATAATAAAAAAAAATTCTAAAAAACAAAACAAAACCTTTCTGAACACAACAGTGCTAAGCATGATTATCTGAACTGTGTCATGCCATGACCTGTATGCTTTAAATGACAGCATAAAAATGATGGTGTGCTTTCTTTTTTTTTTTGAAAAAAAAAGAAAAAGAAAGGAAGAGATTTTAGAAAAAGAGAGAAAAGGAGAAAGAAAGAAACAG
>PVKP010032373.1:0-26007 GCA_004027715.1 Plecturocebus donacophilus | reverse complement strand
TATACTCTGTGAATTTGTTGAGAGTAAGCTTATGCCAAAAAATCACTCAAATATTTAAGCAGACACTATTACCTGTTGAATGTAGAAAGAAATCCAGCTGGAACAATAGAATTTGGAGAGTCAGGATTATGGAATCATGGACATCAGGAGAAGATGGCAGTTTGATGATCAATTACAGTAACTTAATTTTGTAAATGGAAAAAGGAAGTTCAGAGAAAGGTGAAACAAACAAAATTACATAGATGGGCAAATGGCAAACCAAGGACTTGAACCCAAGTGTTTGCATTTAATCAAAATCCTTTGGCTGCCTCAATGAAATATATATATATATATATTCCTAAAAGAGTTCTTGGAAAAAAATATCAACAATTTTATTTTGATTCCTTATGTCAGAGAGAAATTGAGTTGAACCATGGATGGGCATTCATTAGAAAAGGACATATGTAGGTAGGTGAGGGTGAGGGTGCCAAAAATCACAAATTCAAAGAGTTAAATACTAAAACCATTGGCATCCAAAGTGTGTTTCTGTTGATCAAGCTGGATTGTAAAATTCCTGGAAATGGGGATATTTGCTCTATGTTCTTAAAAATGCATCCAGAACATAATAAGTTTTTAGGAAATCATTATTAATAAGTGATTAAACCCATTAGAAGGATAAGGATTAAAAATATCTCATCTAAAAAAATCACTTTTAAAAAAAAATCATTTTAAATATTTCTTAAAGTTTAAAAAAATGTAAAAAAGAGCACACAGCCTTTTCAAATGGTGGAGGGTATGCTGAACTGTGGATGTGCCACTTTGCCAATTATTCCCCTCAGTATGCCAAATACTTCCTTCAGTAACCCGGAGGGCTGGTATGTACGTGAATTTATACTTTCACAGCTTGTAGAGCTGCCATTTTTCCCAGATTAAAAAAAAAAAATCTGCCTGGGACACCTTAGAGGGTCTCACAGGTATTGCAGTAGCATTAAAATTGCTTTCATGTTTTAAAAAAATACATTTTCATAGCCTTATTTAATGTCATGATTTGTTTGCCTTCTAGAAGATATTGTTGTGAACATGCAAGCAAACAGGAGCAAATGTTATCTAAACTACAAACTTTCTAAGAAAGCCAAATTGCCAGATATATTCATGCAGTGCCATACAAAAGATATCATATTAAAATTAAGGATGTCAGTTAAAATTGGTGATAATGTTGTAATTGATTGATTACTGATTAATTATTTATAATGTTCTTGTTGCTGAAATACCTGCCTTGATAGAATATTGTGCACGTTAACATAACAGATTGTGCCAGATTCGGTTCATGCCTTACTAATTCTTACATGTTTATTTGTTTTCAATTTACTGTAAAAGCTGAATACTCATATAAATTACAAAGTTATCTGACTTTGTATTTTCTTTAGGTAGCTCTGGAAAAAACAGTAGTAGAATTGAAAATATAATTTGGGGAATTAGGTAGAAGGGTGAATCTGTTCTCAACTTCCCATTAACCATAATTATTATTAAAGAAAGAAAGCATTTAATCTGCTATTCATAGCTGTAGCCTTCAGCCTGCCTCTGATCTCCCTTTATCTTATGCAAACTGAGACTGCTTTCTATTTGGTTCCTAGAAGATACTAAAATGGCTATTTGTAGATCTACTTGTGATTTCTTGTTCTGACAAGAACCAGAGCAGCAGCAGTGGTGTCCTTCTCACCGTCAGTATCCCTGTCAGAGAGAAAAGGGTGCCAGCAGGGAGCAGTCTGCTCAGGCCTGTTTTGGCACCAGCAGTCCTGGTGCTGACAGCTTCTTGGCTCACTGAACATTTTCAACACTCACCACACAGTCCAGACCCTGAGGGCCTAAATGGGCTGCACCTACGTTTTTCTTCTGATTTAGCATTAAGTAATTTAACAAATGTTCTATAACCATTTAAGCTACTACAATAAATAACCTCCGATGTAAAAATAACATTTCGACAGTCATCTGGTGGATAACTTTTTTCCCTAGAAATGCTGCCTAGATGGAAGAGCAGTGGTGCAATAGGTATGGCAAATCCTGCATGATCACACTTAGTTCCTGTCTTAGATTAAAATTCGTGTCTATTTAAAGAACACAGCTATTGAGCTCTTAGTTATTAGACACATAGGTACATGAAAAATTCATTTGACTTTGAAACGAATGCTTGAGAAATAGGTTGCTGTTTTTCCTCTCAGCTTTGGTCTTCACAAGACAGCTTATAACAATGAACGTCCTTAAAAGCATTGATAGGTTAAGGGTTGTTAGTCTGGGTCAGAGAAAATGTTGTTTAATTCAGTAAGACTGGACACATAATCTTAATACTTTGCTTTTTCTGCCAGGAAGATTCAGGGCTTTATTGAGGGAGATTCAAATACCGAGTTGTTTAGTGGATATATAACCTTGTAAAATCTCAGGCTCTTAACACAATGCAATCACCATCATCCATTCAATCTTGAAGGAGCTAACAGCTCTTTCTTCAAGTCAGGGGTGACGCTCTTGGGTAACTATACATATTTTGTTTCAAGATCAATAATGTGCTGTTTCTCTGTATCTAACAGTTATTGATACATATCCAACTGATTCTGTTTAATAGCCTTCTGTTTATTTTGGAATGCTAGTTATAGTTTTGAGAACTTTATTCAGTCTTATTTTAATTTCCTTTTAGCATATTCTTTTATTTATGTTATCTCAAGAGTGATCTCTTGTTGGGATGGTTCCATGAAATTAATGTTTCTTACTGCGATCATATTTTTTTTGGAAGGAATTTCTTGGCCAGCTGATTGTTTTCTCTTCATGCTCACTTCTCCATCTTTGTTTGGTCTGTGCTTACTCTTCTGGGACCCCAGGTCCCAGAACTGGTTTTCAGGTGAGAACCAGTTCTTATATGTCTGGTTCTGTATTGTGCTAAGAAAATATAACCAATACATTTTCAGAGTCAGTGTGTAGCTTGGCCCCAACTCTGGCTGAGTGATTGTCATTGCCCTTCCCTGACACTCCTGGGATATTGCTCATTACAAGCAACAGATCCTAGTCAGAGTCAAAGCAGTTTCCACTTTCCATTTGCAAACAGCTGGTTTTCACTAAGTGCTCTGCTCCCTGGCAGTGGGTGGGGCACTGTTAGAGCTGCTTCCCCTGGGAGTTGAGCTTACAGATAACATTTCCAGGTGTCATTTCCAAGAATGAAGCCCTATAGCCTTGCCTCTTCACGTGGCTACTTTGTTTTCATTCCATTTCTTCTACCCAGATAAATTTAACCTGTTTCCGGGCATGAGCATGTTTTTATAAGTATGTACTAAAAATGTTTTGTCTGTCATGCTGTGTTCTTTGAGTATGGGGATATAGTGTGAACTAATTGTAACATATTTACTTCTCAAAAGCATTTTTAAAAATCTATGTTTATGTAATCTTGAACAGCTTCACAATAAGCTCTGTCTAATACAAAGTCCAAAAGAAGAAATATAGCCTATATTAGCTCACAAAACACACACACACACACCCACACACACGTACACACACACACAATGCTTATCTGAGCATGAGATTTCTACTCTCAAATGTGAAGAGAATATGAAGTTAGTTTTTAGCATCAGTAACATTTTAGAGTTGAGAGAAAAAGAGAAAGAGTATGCTCATAGTTTAAGGGACTCTTGACTTGAATATGTAATTCTTGGAGGTATAATATATCAATAAAAACATGCTCAGAATGCTATCAATTAAGTACAATTAACCTTAGCCTGTAAAATATCTTACTCTACAAAATCTCTTACACCACAAAATCACTTGGTCTATAAAAATTATTTTAATACAACATCATTAACATTTGACACAAAAGTTGAATTTTAAAAAATATAGTGTTTAAAAAATATAAATTGAAATACTTTATAGCTCAAATACGAAAATAAGCTCAAATTAGTAACATTAATATTTAGAATAAGCAATAGCATGAACTATATTACTTGCTGGTTTATTCATTTTGAAATTCTAGAAGCCAAATGAGGCAGTAGACATGCTATTCAGTAATAGGTAGAATATATTTTTCCTCCATTGGAAATAATCTATTTTAATTATTTACATATTAATCTTATTCATGCTAGTAATATTATATAAGCCTAAATTTTCTTGTGACCAAACTCTCAAAATTTGTCATGATTGTTTTCCAGTGTGAATGTGGTCATATGTATAAAAATAAATTTGAACCATTCATCTATTGAGCCAACAAATATTCGTGGATATGTACTCTGTACAGAGGATAGCTACGTTTTAAGTAGAACACAGACTAAGTCACACATTTTTCTGTAGTAACCCACTGTATTTTTGTCTACATGGCATCCCTTTCTTTGAAAGTTTTTTTCTTCCACATACCACCTGGTATATCAATTTTCAATGAGTAGAGGGATTCTCACATAAGTTGTTTTTATGTAAGTCAGCCAACAATGAGAATTTGACCAACATCCAATAAACACTCACTGAATTTAAGTAACTAGAGGAAACCTCCATCTTTCTGGGTTATTCCATTTTGAGGACTCTCAGCATTCTCTTCTAATACTCTCAGCCACCAGGCCCTCACCTCTCCCTCTTCTCTCTCTCCTTAAATTTTTGTGTTCTACTCTTAATAACACTTTGGGGATGTGTGGGTGACTTAAAGATATGCACTTAGGTTTTCTGGTTGGTCATATGGCATCTACCATCATTCTGCATATATAAGGCAGAATCCTGCCAAGATTGACTCTGACAGAAAACGTCAGAGATTTTATGTATCAATATTTCATCCAGTCCTTTTCTGAGACCTCCTTTTTCTCCTGCGAGACACTTTCTCAAAACAGAGCAGTCTTCAATTGTCAAGAAAATGTTAGTTGTTCCCAAGTCTATCCAATTTTCAATTTACTCTCAATTTTCTTTGTCTGCTTATTTAACATTAAAACACATTTTTATAAAGGGGAGTTGTGTCAAGTTTATTAAAACTTGTTACATGTTTGTAAAGTTTCTTAAAAGCCCTTTCTTCTTATTTAAAATATCAAGATTAACATATCCACATCAGTTTAATCTCCTTGCTTTAATTATCCTAAACCTTTATGTATTAGTAACACTAGTTCCTGCTCCAGGTTGAAGGGTAAATTTGGGGTGCTAAGAGTAAAAAACATCTTTGAGTTGACAACAGTAGCATTTTGTTGGCTGTTGAAGGCTACTCTGCTTTGAGTAGATATCTCAAAGGAGAAATAAAAGGGCTCAAAATTTGAATTAAATTCACTTTCAACTTCATTATAAGATTATATGTTTTATAATTATTCATCTTTCTCAAAAGCACTTGTAATAAATATTTTCTGTCCCCAAATCCTTACTAATTCATTATCCTGCCATTTCTCTCCCTTTTAGTTGCCATGCTGAAAGAAGTAAGTTAAAATTGCATGCAAATATGTCAGTACGGTACCTAAATTTCAAATACTCTGTTGGGAAATAATGTGACTTGATGAATACACTAATAGTAAAAAGCCAAATCAAAGTACAATAAGAGCTTTTAGTACAATCAGATATACAAAATGATGTAAAATTATGATGTTCATGTAGTCAGTGTGGGCACTCTTAAAACCCTATTGAGAGATTAAATATCTTAAGTATTAAAGTGTTTTATACACTTTATAACAAAAGAGTATATAACAAAAGGGTAAATTTTCTTAAGCAAAACAAATTTCACATGCTTGCATTAAACACAGTTAACACCCACGTGATACAGTTTGGATGTGTGTCCCTTCCAAATCTCATGCTGAAATGTGATCCCCCAGTGCTGAAAGCGAGGTCTAGTGGGAGGTGTTTGAATCATGGAGGTGGGTATCTCATGAATGGCTTGGTGACCTCCCCATGGTAATGAGTGAGTTCCCATTCTGTTTGTTCACCTGAACTGGTTGTTTAAAGAAGCCTGGTACCTCCTTCTCTGTCTTGCTCACTCTCTTCCCATGTGACTTGCCTGCTCCCTCGTTGCCTTCCACCATGAGTAAAAGCTTCCTGAGGCCTCACCAGAAGCTGAGCAGATTAGCATCACACTTGTACAGCCAGTAGAAACATGAGCAAAATAATTTATTTATAAATTACCCAGTCTCAGGTATTCCTTTATAGCAATGTAAAACAGAATAATACACTGTGCATCTCCAATTTTATGTATTTTAATTTATGTATTTTAGTCAATGCCTTACTTATTAAATAAGTAATTTGACCTCTATCAAAATGCTGGTGTCTAGACTGAAAAAGGTTTAATATTGAGAAATAAAAGTCCATAAGATAAGATTAGCGTTAGGCAGTAGAAAGATTGTGAACAGAGAACTTAAAAATACAACCACTGGGTTTGAATCCTACCTCAAGAATTTCATAGCTATGTGGTCTTGGGTAAGTATTTAAAGTTTTTTCCTCATAAAATAAACTCACCACAGAATTGTTGTGAGAGTAAAGGTAAAGCCATTAGTTGAGTATTTTACACCAAAAGATACATCATGATAGATTATATCAGATCCCTTATTATCGCCATAAAAATTATTCCAATATTGTATGCTATTTCTCTATTCCTTTAATCAAAACTCAGATATTGAAATATTCTGAATATATACTTTGCTCACAAAACATTTTGCAGTTGTTATGTATTTAAGATCAGAGTGCAAAGCCTTTAAACTGTAGAAATATTTATAAAGGCAGTCTTTAACACTAAATGTAAACTAGTGAGTCTCTACCATCTAATTCAGAAATGATACACATATTTTTTGAATTACCTATAATGAAGAGTAAAATCCATGTTAGAAAGTTAGTAACTAGGAAAATCTCTCTGAATGTACAGAGAAAAATCTTAGCTGATGAAGTGAAAAATGAAAAGTCACATAATTTTTGTTACCATTTTATTAAAAATAGATATGCAATGTCATTAGAGGACTGTTTCCTTAATAATTAGGAGTAGATAAGCTTCCTTTTTTTTTTGCAATTTTGAAGCAACTATCTTTAAAGAGCAAAAAATTGATGTTTTAAAATGGTAAATTAAATCCTTTTTGCATACATAAAAAATCGTATTTAAGGTAAAGTATTTTAGAATTAATTTCCCTAAAATAAGTGGGCTTCCTATAACAAACTGTGTATCTATAACCAGAAAATAATTAGAAACAAGTTCTGGGTAAACTGGTCATGATAACAGCATAGATCCCCACAGGCATAAAAGAACCATGACAAATCAGAAGTTTAATATCCTTCTGTCTAGAATAAACTTCACCTTCTCCAAGTTCGAAAGCTCCTCTTTGACTCTAAATCCTCTGAAGAGGCAGTTTACACATAGCACAGGTGTTAAATATAGTCTAGTCCTTTGGGTATTTACATTTAGCATCAGATACACTCGCTCATTAGCCTAAGAAGGGAACAAAAGCCTTGGCTGCATATGTGTAGTGAGGAGAAAAGGTTTTCAGGAGGGAATTCTAGCCAGAGTCAAGGTTAATGTGCCTTGGCTTCTATTACCCTGAGGACTGCCAAATCTAGTGGGGAATATGACCTGCCACTCTGTCACCACCTCACATCTGCTAGACGCTGACAATAACCCGTTTTGGGGCTAAGTATCCTGACAAATAGCACTGTCTCATGATTTATTTTTGGCATATCTTCAAGTATTCGTGAACACTGCCAGGAAAATATCAGTTGTTCCTATAGGAATTCTTAGAATGGAAATGAATTATCTCCTTACTTATGGTTGTTATGTACTGACAGAAGGTAATGAAGCAGAAAAATTCACAGGCAAAATAAGCTCTTACTGATGAAATATTTGTAAAATGGTAATCGTGATTTCATAGTGTACCATGAGACAAGAAACAATCGGAAGAATCGCAACCTAAATAAGAGGCAACAGAAAAAAATTCTTGCATGTTTGTGTGTTGTATAGAAAGATTATAATTAATGTTAATAAAAGGTTACTGCTTTGTTATTCTTTATTTAGACCTTGTATAAAAAAGTAAAATCTGTTGGCATTTTGCTAATCAGGAATTGTCATGTGCCTAAAACCTAGATATCAAGAAAAAAGGTGGCAAAAACTTCTAACTTCTAATTTGGCCAATTGAGTTGTTCAAATTTTTAAATCAGAAATAGAATATCTCACTCTATTATGTGAAAAACAGAGTAATTTACAGTAAGCTATAAAAACTAAAACATTTAAATTTGAGAATTCCTTTTCTTAAAAAAATCTGTGATTTGAGGGCCATTTAGAAAGGAAGAATTTTTGTAAAAAACGAAATAGACTTTGAAATTTTGAATTACATGGCTAAAGCATCTGAAAATTTGGATGGCATTTCCCTCCCCAACTTAAAACCTCAATAATTATACTTTGTTTTGAGGCAAAATTAGGATTTACATTATGTCAATTCTTTTTTGTAATCAAACATCATAATTTTGTGGCTGTGTACTGCTGAGTGACAATGACACTCACCAAATATTCCATCTGCATTGCCATACCTTGCACCCACTTGCCTGCGGTTAATGAAACCACTGACCATCTCCAACCATTAGCTGGGAACAAGTGTGATATGAGTTACTTCTGGGCCTACAGATAAAAATAAACTAGTAAGTAACAATACAGCAGTTTCTCCCAAAGCCATAGTGATTCAAGAGCCCACATATTCCAAATGATGAACCTAAATTACTGCCTGAGTCACTTTATGTGTATACGTTTCATTTAACACTCACAGGTATCCTGTGAGTAATGTTATAATATATGTTTTATCAAGTAGAAAACTGAGGAAAAAGTTGGTTAAATCACTGGCATAATGGAGATAGTGGTTACGAATATATGTCCTGAGATCAGAGAGAAAATCATTCAAGTCTTATCTCTACCGTTTATTCTTACGTGATCTTGGCTTGGTTATTTAATTACCTAAAGTCTCAAACCCTTCATCAGAAAAATGAGAATTGTGATAGTACTCCCTAGTAGAATTATAGTGAAAATTAAGTGATAAAACACATGTTGAGCTCTTTGCATATTTTAAATACTCAATACTGGAAAGCTGTTTTTATTCTATTATCATAAACCCTTAATTTTTAACATTTTTTAATAATTAGTTCAGGAAATATGGAACATCAGTTTTAAGTGGACATATTCATATTACAGAGAATCTAGTGCAAGCACTTTCTCAGCATATTGTAAAGATACTAGTTTCTTATGTGAATACCATTCTTTTTATGGTTTATTTTTTAAATGTGGCCAGCGAATACACATTACCACCTTTTTTTTTTTTTTTTTTTTTGAGACAGAGTCTTGCTCTGTTGCCCTGACTGGGGTGCAGTGGCACAATCTGGGCTCACTGCAGCCTCCGCCTCCCAGGATCAAGCAATTCTCCTGCCATAGCCTCCCAAGTAGCTGGGACTGCAGGCACTTGCCACCATGCCTGACTAATTTTTGTACTTTTTGTAGTGACAGGGTTTCAACATATTGGCCAAGCTGGTCTTGATCTCCTGACCTTGTGCTCTGCCCACCTCAGCCTCCCAAAGTGCTGGGATTATCGGTGTGAGCCACCACGCCTGGTCACCACTCTTATCCTAAAGTTAAAGCATTGCAGAACTAGAAGTTCTGAGTTTCATAGCAAATTATTTAGAAAATGTTTAGTTTCTATCCACTTGTCAGTTTTAAGCTGAACACATTTTAAGGCTGGAAGGTAGAGGTGTGAGAGGAGTTCCATTGTTAAGATTCCTTAAATTTCAAGAAGTCTTTGAACAATATTTGTCCCTAAGAATTAAAGGAATGATAAAGATAATGTTTCAAAAATGAATATCTAAAACTGCCAATTGCCTAAGTCTTTCAATGTCATTTAAAAAATCTCCTCAGAAATAAGGTTCAGATTCTTTAGTATATGCATATTTTGATTTACTCTCTATTTTTAGGACCACCTGTTCTAGTTTGAGTTCTGTTAAAGTATATTCAATTTCCCAAACTATCCATATTCACTTTTTCCCTGGTCACTACACTTGCTGGTCTATGGTAAAATTTTTCATTGCAGACCTGGAAATTATTGTTTCCTGGGATAGAAATACAATTCAGTTAAGAAAGTCATTTTCAGGGACAAGGAGAGGAATTGTTTGGAAGATGAACCTTCCTACTCCATAGAAAGAGACCCAGCACAGACAAGCAGATCTGAGAGATTGAGAATGAGAAAGAGAAATAACATTTGAGCACCTGCATCTAGTCACATACGAAGTCAAAATCATCTCATATGACGTCCTCTACACCTAAGTTAAAAAATATGACTTCTGACTTCTTTTCATTTGCAGCTATACTGATTCATATGGATTTTACATTTTGGTCAAAATTTCCCTAAATATCCTTAAGGTGGAAACTAAATTCCTACAATTTCTGATTTAACAGTTTTGAGAAAGAACCCAAAACTTTTTATTTTTCAGCCAATACCCTATTGTCTCTTATGCATCTGAAGCCTTTAATGCCGTAAGAAAAACCAGCTAGAAGGAGTAAGAAATGATATGTTTTGGTAGCGCTTAGAAAATATCGACAATAATGCCTTATACAAATATTAGGGCTCCTTCTTATGCCTGCAAGTATACACACAGTAAATAACATTTTTTTTGCTTAGTCAGATTACTGAAAAGATAAAATTAATGACTGTATTCTTATAGAAGCATCATCCTGCTCAATAATCACTGGTGTCTCTCCTCAACACTTGATATCCTTGCATACTAACAAATGATCATTGAAATTAAGGGCCTCATATTGTACTAGGTTCAGGACAGCTGTTCCAGAATCTTCTAACATGAACTTATAATACTTCTCACTGCTGACGGCTGCCGTGGCCTATGCCATTGCACCATCTGCTCAGCTCTCACTCACCAGCAGCTGCTATTGTTGCTTTGGCACCATCTGCCTGGCTATCTCTTCATCCCATCTGTACTACTCATTGGCACTGCTAAAATTACAACACATTTCACCCCTTATTCCTAAACAGAGGAATTCCTGAGTCATTTCTCCTTTTAGATTTAGGGAAGCCCTTTGTGGAAAATCTATAGGACTTGCTTTAAAAAAAATCTCTTTTCTCTCACAATTAAAAATTTCACACTATTAATGATTTCTTTTAGTCTATAGGGAACTCTGTCTTGCTTGACATCATTGAACTACAGAGCTCCATAAATGCAATTATAATGAAACTTGATGTTTTGATAATGTGTCTCCTGTAAAAAAATTTATATATATATCTAAAAATAGAACAAACTTTTAGAGATTTTAGAAGTTTACATGTCTAAACCAATCTGGTAACTATAAGTTTGTCACATACTTGATCAACAAACAAGTATGAGGAAAATATTCATACTATCAAAAGAAATATAACATTTGAAAGACGTAAATTTATAACTCAGCTTGGGAAATAAAAATGAATATAAGTGATGGAAATATAAGACCCAGAATGACTGATTGAAAGTCGTTATTTAGAAGAGTTAAACCTTCTCCCCACCACCCTTTTTTGATATCTTCCTTTACGTATACAGGCAGATGACTCCTCCTCTGAAGAAAGTAGGAAAGTTACAAATTGAAGAAACTAAAGAAGAGCTTTGAAATTAGTAACCAAAAATGAAGCAGAGGGCAATGAAAAATTGCAAGAAAAAAATGATAACTTATTACATGCTGAATCAGAATTCTCAGTTCTAACCTTCCACTCTGCTCCTATAATACCAGCAGCCAGGTCTTCAACTCTTTGCTAATTTAAATTAAAGAAAATTTTCCTGGTCAAGAGTGAGGGGCTCCAAATTTTGACATTTGAAGTGCTCAAATAATTTTTTCATAGAAACAGAAAACCATGATTTTTACACAAATATAACATGTACATGTCAAATAAAAAACAAATCTAGATTTAGTATAGACATTTATTTGAAAGGAGTATTGCATAGGGGGAAAGGGGCTATTGCAATAGGAGAGAGAGACCAGAACTAAGTCTGAACTAAATTATGCAGTAGCAGGAGGCTGAAGGTTTTTAGAGACTGGGGTGACTAGTGGAAAAATATTTTTTAAATGTTAGAGTACAGTCATAGGGCATCTGTGTTTGCTAATTGGCTTTATCCAAAGGAAAAATAAATTTCTCATATCTTTATGACAGGAGGGAGTTTTAAAACTTGGAACAAGGTACCTACCAGAGTAAGGTTTCAACGTTTTCACAGAAAATGGATGATAGGGTTACTATCTCCTTTGAAATAATTAAAAAGAATTCTGGTAAGACAGGGATTTTTTTCTATGTAGGCAAATTTCATAGAATGTAAAGGATAATCTTTCATATTGAAAAGGAAGAAATCAGCCAAAAAACAAAGGCATAAGCCCATCAGAAATGAACAAACTTTGTAAAAATTTTAATATGTGTTACGGCTTCTATTTAGACACAGCTAAGATAAAATTGTCCTTCTTTATATGTTCATTGCTATATATGCTTTCATATTCTAGAAGAAGCTAATACTTTGAGATAAAATTATTCTATATCTCTTTGGGAGAAAGAGCACACACACGTATTTCTGTCACTATTGCTTATTATATCGACTCCACTAGCAATATGATTAACTTTTAACGAGAATGAGCTAACTTACATAGTACCTTAAAAAATGGGGTAGATAAATGAGAATTGATTCATCCAAATATTTTAAAATATTAACTAAGTACATGTAACTGTCAATGTTGAATTTTATCTCAGCCCTGTGTTCCTAGAAAGCAGCAGCAACAAAGAAGTCCCCTATCCTTGTGATAATGTGCTTCATGGCAAAGAACCATCATGCTCTCACATATTTTGAAGTAACATATTTCTCCCTCCTTATTCATGACTTTCATACACTTGTAGATTACTCCTTTGTTTGCCAGCTTCTATTAAATCCCAGACTCTTCTTTTTCTTTTGGGACTTTTCTCATTAATTAGCATTCTCCCTGTTACAATAAAGTAAATAAGATCATCTCCCAAATTGTCCTGTGCATTTTATCTTTTAAATAGCACAACATTCTACAGCCATGCACATGCTTTTATAATAATTTATTAATATATTCTGGAGACAAAAAAAAGACATTTTATAGTCAAAGGTAAATGTCAAAGCTTTCCTGTTTATAAACTCACAGACAAACAAGCACATAGAGAGTTTGTATTATAGCTTCAGCTCTACAACTTCAACCACAGATTACAAATAAACACAGAAAAAAACACACATTTCTTCCCGGGGGCATAAAAGTATTCATTTATTTGAGCTCAAAATTAGACAAATATATGAAAAAATATTAACAAACTGAATTCTCATGGGTGATAGAACACACTTCTCTTTTCCATCCGCCATAGTCATGAAATGATCAGATGATAAAACCAAATTCTTCCTAGTTACTGCTACTAATGGATAATAATTTAGTGGTTGTTAATGAACAAAAACAAAACACAAAATCAAAAAAGAAGATGAAAAAGTTTAGAATAAAAGGGAATCAGCAAAGCTAAGGTTCTATTGTCACTTGGAATTCTCACTGGGAGCCAAAGAAAAGACATCCCTGGGCTTTAGCATCCTGTTAGATACCCTCCTTTATCAATACACTTTACCTGTCAGAGCCGGATAAAGTGTATTGATATACAGCTTATACAAAATATAACCACATCAATGTTTGATTAATCTATGGTAGTTTACCAGTTTATAAGACCTGACATCATGTACTTCCAATGAGTGTCTATAGCGCTTGACTGATAAAAATGAGCTGATAGCCAAGGACCAGCAAATGTTTTAGCATCAAAATAAAAGGGACCAAAGTCAGCAAACAGGTAGAAATATTATGCAATAAGCAGAATTAGTTCAGTTTACATCTTTTGAAGAGAGAAAAATGACTACATGTTCTCAGATAAATACACTCATTTGTATTACCACTCCTGCCAGAAATAGCTATTACATGATTTACTCAACAAAACAAATGCTGATGTTCCAAATAAGGTTTAAGAGGTAAAGAAGTCAAATGAGCACAAAAAAAGTTAGGCAGAACGTATTCTGAGGGAAATTATCTGCTGACCAATAATATAAAATATGTCATAAAAACTATGAAAAACCGCTGGAGGATGCTATGAAGGAGAAAATAAAGTATAAAGTGCTTTCACAAATATTGGCGTTGCTGAAACTTAAGACACCATAGATTTACTTGAGGATTTTCTAATGTTCATCCTAACTTTTTAAAAAACAAAATGCTTAAAATAAGCTACATATGATTTACTTCTAATTCCTTCTTTTCTAGAAATTAAAGTTCATTATTCTACATTCTAGAGTTTCAAGGTCTAGAGTTACTGGTATGTATATCTAGTGCTATGTAATCCATATATTTCTTTCTTTTACTAAGGTTGATTAAGGATGATGAAAGAGAAGCAGTTGGGGAAGTACAAAAGAATACTCCCATGATAGCTCCAGTTTTGTGGGTTATCCTATCTAACTGTACATCTATAGGAAAAGAATCATTTTCCTACTGTCCAGAAGTTATCTGTTTATCCACCTGTTTTGTGCAATAAGAATGTACAAAGTTCACGGATTGCTTGGCAGAGGCTTAAGGAATTTTGTTTGTTTTTGCATTTTTAAATTAGCACTTTCAAATGCATCTCTTTGTTGCTGTTTTTTCTGATTCTCTTAGTGACCTGTGTCTTCCTCTCGTCATCTTTCCTTTAACTGTTTTCTCCACTTGTTCTCCATTACTCCTTGAAAATAGATTCTGGACCACTTGACCTTCTTGTTTATTTCATTCAGGCATCCTCTGTGAAATATAAAGGATGACTTTCTCTACCCAAAATGTTGCTGTATCTGAAGTGAGGAGGACTGAACTTGGCTTCCATAGAAAATGGTGACATTTCAAAATTTAAATAAGCCCAGTGTTGTGTGGGGAGAGTTATATTCTTGAGTTCACTTTAGTCTCATTATCCTTTTGTCTCTTGGAAATGGATGTCATAACATCTGACCTAAAGTATAAAAGATAATGAGGAACTGGAAAAGTAAGGAGACAGTAGGGAGGTAGTATAAAAGAAAACTTGCACGTAATACATAATAACATAATACTTGTTAAAAATGGCACTAAAATTAATTCCAGATGGATTAAGGATTTAACATAAGGCTTAATACCATAAAAACCCTAGAAGAAAGCCTAGGCAAAACCATTCAGGACATAGGCATAGACAAGGACTTGATGACTAAAACACCAAAAGCAATGGCAACAAAAGCCAAAATAGACAAATCGGATCTAATTAAACTCCAGAGCTTCTGTACAGCAAAAGAAACAATCATTAGAGTTAACTGACAACCAATAGAATGAGAAAAATTTTTTGCAATCTACCCATCAGACAAAGGGCTAATATCCAGAATCTACAAAGAACTAAAACAGATTTACAAGAAACAAAACCCCATCCAAAAGTGGGCAAAGGATATGAACAGACACTTTTCAAAAGAAGAGATCTATAAGGCCAAGAAACATAAGAAAAATTGCTCATCATCACTGGTCATTAGAGAAATGCAAATCAAAATCACACTGAGATACCATCTCATGCCAGTTAGAATGGCGATCATTAAAAAATCTGGAGACAACAGATGCTGGAGAGGATGTGGAGAAATAGGAACACTTACACTGTTGGTGGAAGTGTAAATTAGTTCAACTATTGTAGGGGACAGTATGGCTATTTCTCAAGGACCTAGAAATAGAAATTCCATTTGATCCACCAATCCCATTACTGGATATATACCCAAAGGACTATATATAGTCTATTATAAAGACACATGCATACCTATGTTCATTGCGGCACTGTTTACAATAGCAAAGACCTGAAATAAACCCAAATGCCCATCAATGATAGACTAGACAAAGAGCCACATATACACCATGGAATACTATGTAGCCATAAAGAACGATGAGTTTGTTTCCTTTGTAGGGACATGGATGAATCTGGAAACCGTCATTCTCAGCAAACTGACACAAGAACAGAAAATCAAACACTGCATGTTGTCACTCATAGGGGTGTTAAACAATGAGAATGCGTGGACACAGGGAGGGGAGCATCACACACTGGGGTCTGTTTGGGGGGGGCTAGGGGAGGGACAGCAGGGGGAGAGGGTGGGGAGGGATAACGTGGGGAGAAATGCCAGGTATAGGTGATGAGGTGATGGAGGCACCAAACCACCTTGCCATGTATGTACCTATGCAACAATCCTGCATGATCTGCACATGTACCCCAGAACCTAAAGTACATTAAAAAAAAAAAAAAGACAAGGAAAACTTTATTCAATACTATTGTAATAAGTGTTAAAGTTATCTTGCAATAGGAAAGACAGATTAAATTCAACTCCACTGATACAAAATGCTGGAAGATTTTAAAACACTGGAGCCAGCTAATGGAAGAGTACTGTAAGACATTGAGGGTATCTTGGTCAATGTGATTAGGTTATCCATGTATACTGATTGTTAGGTGAGGTTAAACTTCTACTCTTCCACAGAGTTTAGAAGACAGTCTCTAGGTTCTATATGATTAGAATTAAAAGTGATGGTTCCAAAGTTCTTGAGAAAGATGTTCCTGAGTTATATAAGATTTACATCTCAAAGGACCAGAGAAAAAAATTACAATTGCAAGTTTTCCCAAGTAAATGCTCTAAGAAAAGGTAGGTCAGAGGCCTATAATCAGGAAGAATCCTGTCTAAAGAGCAGGCAAACTGAGGGAAGCATTAAGGCAGTCAATAGCATTCTAAGAAATTAATACTTAAAATCCTGTGCTATAATAATAAAAGAAAATGTGCTATAATAATAAAAGAAGTGGTTTTTTTCATCGTCACTTTTCATTTTTTCATCCTCACTTTTTTCTTTCTTCACTAAATCTTTACTGTACAACTTTTATTTGTTAAGTATCTTGTTTGAGAACCATGAAGTACATACACATTAAAAAGGAATGTAAACTTTCAACAACAGTGTGAATTAAGCACTAGAAATTACTACTTTTGTTCAGATCTATCAAATGCCACGATAAATTTTTTCTAAACAATATTCAGATGAAAAATTGATCCAGAATGGTAGACTCATTGGCAGAAATAGGATTATTGGAGAAACTATCAATAATTTCTCCCACATAATTATATTCATTTTACTAAGAAATTATAAGAAAGTCAAAGAAAGGTGGGCACCAATTCTTGTACATAAGAGCTGCTTTTTAGAATGAGCAAAATATAGTGAGTCCTTGAACAACCATGGGAATTGGAGGCATCAACCCCTTGTGCAGTCAAAAATCCATGCATAAGTTTAGCTCCCCAAAACTTAACTTTTTATAACCTATAATTGACTGGAAGTCATACGGACAACATAAATAGTCAATTATATGTTGTATATTATATGTATGTTTTACTGTATTCTTACAATAAAGCTGAGAGAAAGAAAATTTTATTTTTGAAAATTGTAAGAAAATATATTTGCTATTCAATAAGCGGAAGTGGATCATCCTAAAGCCTTCACCCTGGTTGTCTTCACTTTTAATAGGCTGAGGTGTAGGAGTAACAGAAAGTATTGGTCTTTCTGTCTCAAGAATGGCAGAGGCAGAAGAAAATTTACATGTAAGTGGATACACACAGTTCAAATCTATGTTGTTTAAGGGTCAAGTGTAATAACCTTTCATTAGTAACTCATTTTTTAAATTAACGTTAGGATCTCCATTACTTCGTTTTAATTGAGAGCCCTTGTATTTAGGATTTATTACTTGAAGAACAAAATAAGGCAAGTTTTAATAGTATTACTGTTTTTTGTTTAGTTGTTTCATTTTCTCTTATTCACAATAACTAATCAGACTATTTGATATTTTTAGATAGTTGATCTGTCAGGAACAGCAGAGTCCTTAGATTATCAAAATTCCATTTAATAAACAAATAACAAACACACATAATAATTAGATATTATTCATGTTATTCTGCCATTTAGTTGGTTTTACAAGCATGATAATTTTTAATTGCAACCATGGTGACTCTATACTGAGTCAGTTCTCACTAAATAATAAAAAAGCTAAATAAAAACTTAAAATAAAAACAACAACCCAAAAGACATACAAAAACAAAATCTAACTTGGATAAGGCAGGAGAGAGTCATGGAATACTTCACCTTCGAGACTGGATCTTGAGGGACTGGAGATGAAAGAAGACCACGGGGCAAATGTGAAAAATTAGATTTGGATCATATGGAAAATCTCTAAGAATGGTGGTATAGAAGGTTAAGCAAGCAGTGGACACTGCAAAGGTTTATTTATCAATAGTATAATTAGATCACTTTGGGCAGCCAGACCAAATAAATATGTCTCTTTACAATAAAGGAAAAACTCCCTCCTGTAACAATCTAGACTGAAGATTTTTCCTTTTTGTCCAAAGCAGATCATCCGATGGTAGGTGAGTAGAAAATGAGAATGGAGGAATCATGTTAGTGTATATAGGACAATGGATCTAGGGAAAATTATGGGAGCAGTAGCTGAACTAAGTTTGAATGTGACCCAGCAATATAATTTCTATAATCAATAGGAAAATGTGCACATGTATCCCAGAGAAGTATCAGAGAATTTGTAAGGCAATTGCTAAAAATTATAGAATTACCCAAAATTATCAAAAGCTAATAAAACTGTTAATTGCCAGTTAGTCAAATAAAGTGTGATAGATTTGTAAAATGGAATTATTATTCAAAAATGAAAACATAAATGGCATATCACTAACATCACCAAATTTCACAAATGTAATGTTGAGCAAAAGAAACTAGCTATAAAAAATACTGTATGACTTCATTCATATATAATTCAAAACCATTCACAAATTGTGCTGTTAGGAAGAAGAATGTGGTTGGAACAAGAGGGAACTCTTAAGTGTTATTAACAGTCTCCTTCTTGACCTTGGTGGCTATGTGTTTATTAATATCTTAAGACTGCTGTAAGATATCATGCCAAACTAGATTGATTACAACAACCAATTTTTTTTCTTCACAAGTCTGGAGGCCAGAAGTCTGAAGTCAAGATGTCAGTGGGGCTGTGCTCCCTCTGAAGGCTCTAGAGGAGGATCCTCCTTTTGCCTCTTCCACCTGTTTTCTGTTGTTACGTGGCTTCTGGTTGCCCAATTTCAAGATAGTCTCTGTCTTTATCTTTCCCTTTTCTGTCCTTTGTAAAGATTTGCTATGAATTTAAGGCCCACCACCCAGATATACAGGATAATAACATCTCAAAATATTTTGCTTAATTATATCTCCAAGAACCCTTTTCCAAATAAGATCACATTTATAGTTTCTGGGTATTAGGATATGTGCTTTTCTTTTTGAAGCCACCACTCAACCCACTACATGTGAGAATACTCATTTTGTAAATAGTCATTAAACTGTATACCTGTGTTTGTGTACTCTCCTCCTTATGGATTTCACTTCTTAAATAAATGTTTAAATGATTAATGCCTCTTATATTTTATAAGCTTTCCAGTTAATTATGAAAATCTTGTTTGATTTGGCATACATTGGACATTGTAATGAGAGAATATTGGTTTTCTCATGACTCCAAATTTTTTAGCCACAGTGTACACAATAAATCCACAAGCAGATTTATAATATAAAACATATAGATGTTATATTTAACATAATTATTTTATTTTTTATTTTTCTTACTTTTTAAAATTTTTATTTATTTTTTTTCCATGAGTTATTGAGGTACAGGTGGTATTTGGTTACATGACTAAGTTCTTAAGTGGTGATTTGTGAGGTTTGGTGGAGCCTTCACCGGAACAGTACACTGTTACACTGCACCGTATCTGTAGTCTTTTATCCCTCACTCCCCTCCTACTCTTACCCCCAAGTCCCCAAAGTCCAGATAAGATTGGAAACTTCTCCCACAAACAGACCTTCAGTTTCTCCAGGGGAGATGTGTGTTCAGAAGAGGAGGGTCTCCCTTTCCCACTTCCACAGTTAGGGCAATCACAGTTTTGGAGGTGTCTCCCAGGTCCTGCAGGAGCAGTTCACTTCTTTCAGAGGGTCTATGGGTCCTCTCAGGATTGCTAGTTTGTCCTTGCAGTCCATATAGAGCTACAATTCACAATTCAAGCCTCTACATGCTACTCTGTCTGGAGTTGCAATCTAGTCCTGCCTCCCATCTGCCCTGATGCAAGTCCTCCTTCTAATCGAGATATTTTAAATAAAACAGGCTCACAAAAATTAACACTGCAGAAATTAACAACAAAAACCAAAATTTCCATAGAAATAAAAATTGTGGAAATAATAATAATAATACATGACACTTTTGAAAACATTTTTACATTTAGACAAGGGCTTTTTTTTTTTTTTCTTCCGAGATGGAGTTTTGCTATTATCTCCCAGGCTAAAGTGCAATAGCATGATCTCGGCTCACTGCAACCTCCACCTTCCAGGTTCAAATGATTCTCCTGCCTCAGCCCTCTGTGTAGCTGGGATTACAGGTGCTCACCATCACACCCAGCTAGTTTTTGTGTTCTTAGTAGAGAAGGGTTTCACCGTGTTGTCCAAGCTGGTCTCGAATTCCTGACCTCCAGTGATCCACCCACCTGTCCTCCCAAAGTGCTAGGATTACAGGGGTGAACCACTGCACCCAGCTCAGACAAGTTCCTTTTAATGTACTTAGCTTTAAGTAGCTTCTTCAACCCCCTTCCTCAAACATACACAATTCCTGCACTGGAAAGGCTACAGTGAAATGCCTTGCTTAGTGTTAAATATAAGCACAATTATGAAAACATATAAAGACAGGGATACAGACAGGAAGACTTACTGAAGCAATGGGCCTTAATCATTAACCTAATCCAAGTATGCATCACCAAATATAAGTTGCTAATTATGTTTCTCTGATCATAAAATATACTAAATATCTTTATATCTCATTTTGCTGTGTACAGGTTAAGTATCCCTAATCTGAAGATCTGAAACCTGAAATGATCCAAAATATGAAACTTCCTGCGTGTCGTGACACCAAAAGTGGAAAATTCTACACTTGATTTCATGTGACCAATTATATTCAAAATGCAGACACACAAAACACAGTTTATTCTGCATCCCCAAGGGAAAAAGACTCACCTGGCTCCTTAACCTCCAATATTGTTATTCTGCACATGCCCAGATTCATCCATACCAGTATACACACAAAGGGTAATAAAATGGCATGTGTGCAGGCTGGATGCACTAACAACAGATTCCACACAGTGCCTTACAGCTCAAGTAAATTTGGCTGGGTCTCACAAGCAGCTGAAGTTTAGAAATTAAAACACATAAATGTGCATAATTATCTGCATTAACAGCTCTCTTGACGTTGACTTCAGGTCGATTTTGGCCAAAATCCAGCGTATATATTTTCTTACCTTCCGATCTGAAGGGGTTCTATGGGTTAGTTGTGTTTCTGTACCCGAGGCCACGGCTTCTTGTAAGGCAGCCCTTTCCACACAACTGTCTCACTTTCCAACCTACAATAACTCCTCCTTTCTCTTACACATTCAGGATAGGAATGATGAATTTACTATTTATCATTCTGGTTCCTCTATTGTCCATACTGTTATTATTATACCCCATCTTCAACTTTGGAAATTCCCTTTATTAAACTCTACCTCAATTACCCAGTTTGAGTATGTCATCTTTTTCTGTTGGCATCCCAGCGGATGCAAATTCCAAATTAACTGTATCTAAATGTCTATAGTCATTTTCAAGAAAGATTCATGTGATTGCTATACTTAGTTAGGAAGTTTGTTTGCTTTTGTGACAGTGCAATTTATTTATCTATCTTTTTTTTTTCAGTCTGTTTGGGCTATAATAAAAAAATTCCTTAGACTGGGTAATGCATAAAAAAAAAAATTTATTTCTCACAGCTCTGGAGTCTGAGAAGTCCAAGACCAAGGCGTTGTCAGATTTGAAGTCTGATAAGGGACCTGTTCCTCATAGATGGGACCGTCTAGCTGTAACCTCACATGGCAAAAATGGCACAGGTACTCCCTTCAACCTCATTTGGGTTTAGTGCCAGGGGATTGGTGCCCTTATAAACAAGTTTGAAAGAAATAGAACCCTCTTGACTTAGTAATGATTAAGTTTGGGCCAAAAGGCCCAAAGTCTTAATACAATCACATTAAGTATTAGGTTCCAATGTATGAACTTTGGGGGAACACCAACATTTAGACCATGGTAGCTTCCTTTTCCATTTAAGTTTTTGGCATAATTTTTAAACACTTTTGCTCCTGGGAAAGAAAGGATACACTGTTTTTGTACTTCCAGCTTCATATTGACATCCTCCTGATAACTTGAGAGGAATCACAGGATTTTCCTTAAGTGGTAGATAGAAAAAACTGAATTTAAAGTTAAAAAGAGGTTAGGGGTAGGAGTGTATGATGGCAGCTTCCAGGATAGCTGCAATAATCCTTGCCTCCTGGTAGTTATGCTCTTGTGCAGTCTTCTTTTTAATCAAATTAGAGCTAGACTCTATGACCAAATAGAATATAAACTGTGTGACTTCTCACTCTATCTCATAAAAGGCATTGCAGCCTCTCCTGTGTTCTTGGATCATTTGCTCAGGAGTAGATAGATGCCAAGTTATAAGGATAGTCAGAAGCCCTGTGGAAAGGACAATCTAGAGAGCAACTAGGGCTTCCGATCAACAAAAAGAACCAACATGCAAGTCGTATAAGTATATCAATTTGGAAGCAGGAAAGTCATCAGAGACATAAGCGTCTGCAGCCTCAGCTGACAGCTGATTGCAGTCAATGAGACACCATAAACTAAATATGCTCAGTCAAGCCATCCTTGAATCATTGATTCCCAGAAAGTGAGAGACCACTTTTATTGCTTTAAATCATTGAGCCTTGGGATGATTTATTATGAGAAGTAGCCAACTAAAACAAAGTTGAATAGAAGGATAAATGTATATGGACTTTCATTCTGATTATAAAAGCTGTAAATTGTAGAACAAGAGAGGGGATAGTTCAAAGGGCCACTAATCTCACAGGGTTCTTACAATTCAAATTCAAAAACTGACTTGGCTTTATTTCATGTGCAACATAAGTTTGAATTTGTTAAGGTCTAGAGCACTTTTTGGCTGGAGTTTCTGAGCAAGTCTAGGGTCACTGAGGCCTTGCAACATAGAGGACTTTGAAGCATAAGCACAATTTTACTGAGTGGTGTGAAGAAGTAATCAGACACAAATGGGACTGTGGAAGGTAAGAGTTCAGCCATGGAGAAAGTGAAGGGAGAGAAAAAGATGTCTGTGTCCGGTGGATAATTAGAATAAAGCCACAGCCAGAATATATGCAACAATTATTTAACAAATATGATTTTAAAATCACATTTAACACGAGTGTTGTTTTTTTCCTTCAATATGTATTTTATATTTGTGCTTTCTAAAATTTTTGTTGGCCAATCTCAGAGTAAATGATTGATTATAAGGATTTTTATAAAACAGATATATTCTCATAAACATGATATGATTATACACATCAGCCTTCATTTATCTCTCTAGAGTTTTCTGGAATAAACCAATTAAAATATTTTATCAGGTTGTTATATGCTAGATAAACATGTCAGATTTTTATTTTAGGGAAAAAAGTTATTGCAGATAATTTTCTACTATGCTAAAAAGCTTAAGCAGAAAGAGAATAATCTACGAAAATAGGAGATTTATGAACATAAACAGCAACTGGCACCCATGTTTGGGATTCGGATGCAAATCGGGTTATTCTTTGCTTTATAACACTTTCCAATTTCTTTTAAAACCATATTTGAAACTGGATAGCAACTCTATATGAAGACATCAGCACTATAAATACAGACAGCATTGTGTTGGGTAGAGCAATGCCAGAAATTGGCAGTACCAACAGATAAAACCAAAGCAATTAAGTTTCCATAAACACTTGACTTGATGTTGAATCAACACTCTCCTTTATAAACAGCAGTTTAGCAGGAAATAAATGACAATCATGCATTTCCAATATATAAATCATGCTGGTTTGGTGAAGTAACAGAATTCTTTTCCAGCTTTCTTTTACAGTGTATTTCATTGGAGAAAGTTGCTCAATAATTTGTAAGTTTTAATTCCAAGATCATGTAAAATTATTTAAAGTCAACTAAAGTTAAAGATAATCCATCTTATCTATAAAAGAGTTTACAGATAATTTTTTTGTTGTTGTTTTTAGTTTAATACTATCTCCCTTAACCAAAAAAATAAATTCTTCTGGCTATAAGTGAACAATTTTTTAGTGATGTTTAGTTCTCCTTTCCTGCAGATTGTTTTCTGGACATTCATTATATACCTTGGCAAGATCAGAAAATTCTGTCTTAAGTGTCTCTGATCTTTTAATTTTTATTTTCTAACCACCAACCCAAAACTAAAACAAAATAATTTATGACTACACATTTCTTATCTTATTTTCACTCTTTCCTTTTAGATATTCAAATGATCTTTCTCAAGCAAGATATGAGAAAAATATTTTTATTAAATAATAATGTCTTCTTTCTTCCAAAGAACAAAGACTTAATTCATAATTTTAAAAAGATGAGAGTGAGCTATATAGAGACTTCAATATAAGCAGCCATGCACTCACACATACAAACATTTGCCAATTTTTCAGGATAATAAGATAATTCAAAAACAATTGATATATCTAGTTCCAAAGTAAATTTTTTATTCTTATATGTAATTTCTGTCTGTGTGATATTTCTTTCTTTGTTCTTATTGTCCTATTTATTTCTAAATTTCCTATTTTATTTCTCATTATGTGACTCAAATGACATCTGGAATTTTTTGTGTTTTATAATTTAGTGTTCAGTATAACACCGTTCAGTATTTCTAGACCTCTCAAGGTAGTCAGTTGCTTCCACATTGTTTATGGACAAATCTCTATTAGCATTCTCCCAAACTGCAGATAGTTTTCCTGTTAACCAAGAAGTTCTTAGGAAAATGGACTATTTATCTTTTCATTCCCAGAACCTCTCCAAGTATATGACACATTATAGAACAGTTACTATAAATGTACTGCACATGCTGCACGCCAGACACTAAATTGCAAACTCCATAAGGCTATGTAGTTTATGTGTTTGGTTATTTTATATATCCTCAACATCTAGAAGAGAGTATAAATCATCTTAAGACCTCAATAAAAAATTACCGAATGAATTTAACAAAGCTGAGAAGTTGCTACTCTTTTCTGGGCCGGCAGACCTTTGTTATCTGATTGTGGCTCTGCTGAATCATGCAACTAATCTTTGCAGCTTGTTCCCAAGGGGAAAGTTTAAAATTGGTGAGGTCCATTGATGTTGTTGCCTGGGTTACAAACTAGGAATGTCCCCACAATCATGATTTGTAATCTTCACAGACTCTAGATTTGTTCTGATTTTCATGTATTCATGCCTAGTGTCCACTGTAATCCCTTGATCTGTTACAGGCATTTACCTTGTACTGACTGCCTCATTGAACAAATCTCCCCTGTGGACTACCATTTAAAAGCAAGAGTACACTACAAAGGGAAAGGCTGGGTTCTCATTAGGACACAAATTTACAAGCTGTGTGGATTTGGGTAAGTTATATAGTCTTTGTCAGTTTCTTTATTCGAAAATGAGATTCATAAGTGACTACCTAATAGCATTGTTATAATATTAAATGAGATTAAATACAAAGCTTTGTTCTAATACTATTGTTAGCTAAAAGTAAATGTTAGTTATTTCCATTCTTTTAATAAAGGGATATATAAGCTAAGATATACTATACAAATACAAAGTAATGTTACATGTTGAGTTCATTCTCATTAACTTCTTGGGGTGGGCTTAGAAGAAACATTTTTTCATGTAGAGACAATTACCATGTGGTTATATAGATCTGAAAATGACAAGGTAAGCATCATTTATTTCACAAAATATTGAAAACAATGTGAAAAGAATTAGTAAAAAGGGGCCATAGTCAAATAGGTATTGGTTCTCTGCCTCTTTTATAGCTTTACATTTTATTTTGGGGAGTTGCTAGGCATTTAATGGGTAATGGTGAT